>VWZE01012073.1:90148-111763 GCA_013396675.1 Eubucco bourcierii | reverse complement strand
TAAGGGTGGTGAGGCACTGGAACAGGTTGCCCAGGGAGGTTGTGGATGCTCCCTCCCTGGATGTGTTCAAGGCCAGATTGGATGAGGCCTTGAGTAACCTGTACTAGTGGGAGGTGTCCCTGCCTATGGCAGGGGGTTGGAACTAGATGATCCTTGAGGTCCCTTCCAACCTTACCATTCTATGATTCTATGATTCTATGATTCTCCCCATCTGCACTGCTCTTGTGAGACCTCACCTCAAGTACTGTGTCCAGTTCTGGAGCCCCTATTACAGCAAAGAAACAGACATGCTGGAACGAGGATGATGAGAGGGCTGGAGCACCTCTCCTATGGAGACAGACTGAGAGACTTGGGGTTCAGTTTTGAGAAGAGAAGGCTCCAAGGAGACCTTGTTGTGGCCTTCCAATATCTAAAGGGGGCCTACAAGAAAGCTGGTGAGGGACTTTTTAGGATGTCAGGTAGAGAAAGGACTAGGGGGAATGGATCGAAGCTAGAGGAGGGTAGATTCAGATTGGATGTAAAGAAAAAGTTATTCACCATGAGGATGGTGAGACTGGAACAGGTTGTCCAGGGAGGTGGTGCAAGCCCCATGTGTGGATGTTTTTAAGACCAGGCTGGATGTGGCTCTGGGCAACCTGATCTAGTGGAAAGTGTCCTTGCCTGTGGCAGGTGGGTTGGAACTGGATGATCTTTGAGGTCCTTTCCAACCCTGACAATTTTGTGATTCTGTTTGCTAAAAGTCTATTTCACAACTAGCTTCAGCAGTGCTCAGCAAAGATTTCTGGTCACGCTTGTTAGATTCCACATGAAGCTGTTTGGCAAACTGCTCATGTGCAGTGAAACTTCAATATTTTTAGAGCAAAACCAACAGAACACATGAAGAATGTATTTCTTGAAAAGTGATATAGGTTCACTGTAAATTTGTCCAGTCCAGATGTGCATTTGCTAAAGAAGGATTTTCCTCTCTGTTGTCCCATTAACATCACTCTGACTCACTTGCTTGACTCTTAAGACTGGTGGTGACCACGTGATTGTTCAGCTTTGTTCCACATGCCCCATCATCCATCTCAGAGCACTCTTCATCCCACTCGAGTTTCAAGAGTGCAGCCGGATAGTAGCCCTGTCTGAAGGCTTTCCTCCCAAATTGCAGTCTACTACCTGGCATTTTGGAGAGATTAGCCCTGCTTCTAGAAGTCAGAGGAGAACAGCTCATGGAACTGAGGATTTTGATAAAATGCAGCCCTGAGATTTTGGGCACCAGCATCACCTGTCTGTCTTGGAAGCCTTCCTGGACTGAAGAAGGGAGAAAGGGATTGTGACTGCCCTATCTAGGCTTTGGGAATAGTTCCCTTGTGTCCTCTCACTCTCTGGCACCTGGTATGACCAGCTGAAGGACAGCTGAGCCATGTTCATATGAGATTTGGAGAAAGAGGTCTGCTGGGCATCCACTTCTCCAACAGGCTTCTTCAGAGACACACTTTTTGGGACAGGCAAGTTCTACAGCTGACTCGGAACTGGCATTCACTTGGGCTGCTGAAATTTAAGTAACAAACCAGGTTCGGGATTTTCCAGCATAATGACCAACACTGAGCACTGCCAACAAGAAGACATGCAAAGTCTTCAAGGAAAAGCTGAGGCCAAAAGAAAGGGAGGCAGATGATGACATGCCTTGGTTGGGAACATGTGCTGTGCCTTTATCGTGGAGCTGAAATGTCAATGTATTCACCGTTAGGTACTAACGTATAATGCAGCCGCGTATCGTTCGTTGTGCATTAGTTGTATTTGACTCCTGGATTTGACTGCGGCTACCACAGAGTGAAAATTAATGACAGCATCCATTATTCAGCATGACTGAGCTGCCTTTTTTTCTTAAATAGAAAGCATGATCGGAAGCTGTGGGTTTAGCCTCCACTAAAATCAATGGGAGTTTTCCTCTGGCCATTGAGGAACCTGTAGTGGGCACTTGCTACGCTCCAGAACATCTTTTGGCTGCAGTGCATAATGCAGGATTCTACTAGAAGAAAACACTAATGCTTTTTCTCTTCTTAAATAAAACAAACACTGTACTGCTCTCCCCTTCTCCTGTCGAACACCCACAGTAAGGTGCCACTTCCAGGAAAAGATGGAAGGAGAAAGGAAGAAAGAAGAAAACCTGCAGAAGACAGCATGACAAAGGAGGAAAGCCATTCTAATGAAATAAACTGGAATTTCAAGCCTGCAAAGGGACTGCTGTCACAAGATGTCAGAAGTCGTGTTAATGCCCTGACAAATGGTTTGGCAGTAGTGTCTTACCTATCTGTAAAAGCTGAATCCAAGAGAAAGGAAGAACTGTTTTAGAGTAAATTTGCCTAAATGTTTCAGTCCCCTTTATGCTTCAGCCCCAGAACTAGGACACAGGCAGGCTGCATTCCAGAAAGTACTGCCCCCTTTGGAGCATTCAGAAGTTGTTTTTGGATGGGTTATTAACCCCTAGTAGGGCTTGTCTAATTGTTTCCTTCCTTAGAACAGGCTATGAATGAAATTTTACATTTCAGGTAAACTCTGTAGGTATTATACAGATATAAACACATAACGAGTAAACACAAGCTGATTTAAGTGTTGATGACACTGATGTTTGATTCTTTAGTTGTTAGGAGGGTGTTGTACACTTGGAAGAGACCTAATGATGTATAGGAAGCTAGGGATCCTCCAGCCCAGCTTAACTGTGGGTAGGAAGCTAGCCACAGATGCTGGAGGACAGACCTCCTGTAGGTTCTGTAACTGAGTACTCTTTATAAATCTGTCTTCTAAAACATGCTGGCTATATATCTGTGTGCTTTAGATCTAGTTAAATGTGACTTGGTCCTTCCTTCTGGATGGTATAGCATGATACACAAGCAGTGGAAAATGGAGAATTGCTAACACAAGTACTCCACGTGCAGCACTAGGAAACACAATGTATTTTAAAGAGATGTCAAAAAGAGGTGACCTTAAAATACCAATAAACATGACCCCTTATTGGTAGAATTGTTTTCACGTCTTTGATTCTCTATTTTGATTTTTTTTTTCAGGTTATGTTGAGTCCTTCTTCTAGATCTCCCTCTACAAACGGTCAGCTGTTCCCTAGGCATGGAAATGCTAAAACTAGAGCTCCCAGGATATCTGACAGTACCATCTCACCTGCAGCTGACTTTGACACTCCACCTGAGTTTTCCTCTTGCTTGGATAACTCTGCTGCTAAACACAAGCTTCTAATAAAACCCCGGAACCAGAGGTCCAGTAAAATGAGAAGATTTTCTCAGGTAATTGTGAAAATAAAGTGTCACCTTTGACACAAAACCAGGCACTTTTTACTAGGCTTTGTATTTCAAACTCAGCTATATGTTGCACATGGGCATGGATATTTCACTGGAGTTTAGTAGCTGTTATTTAATGGGCCTATGGATCTGGAGTAGACACAAGGAACAGATTAAATATTGTGAGATTACTTGTTAACTCTTGAGACAAGTGTAATGGTTTCCTCTTCAATTTATCTGCAGTATGATTTATAATCTTATTTGTGATGCAGAAGTTGGGACTGACTGCTTCATTACTTACTTTAAAAAATGTTTTTGCAAGTATTGAAACTTCTGTACTTTTCCAGCTCTGAAAAATCCTTTAAGATCTTGAGTCCTTGAGAGGCTATTGATGGAGGAAGTATTCTAACTTTCCATATAGTCAGATTTATATTTTCAAAAAGTACAGAAAGAATAAGTTGTGACCTACTAGTTGGAGACAAATTCTGGAGACAAACTCTGGAGACTACTCTGCCCCAAAGCTTGTAAACCCTTTATGTGCGCTACAGAGACTTTAAAATCTTTCTCCACAGAGAAGAAAAAAACAGTCAAGAAAACAAACAAAAAGGTGCATACTATTAAAAAGTGTATTCATTTAAAAAAGAAAAATACTGAAATAATCTTTTTAAACCACCATTTATTTGATTTTGTCCTATCTTTGTCATATCTTATGAAGGACATAGCTTAATTCATCTATCTGCTTTTTCTGGAACTGAAGTTTGCCGCTCTTACTACAGCTTGTGGTTTCTTTCAATGTTTTAAATAAATTCAAGGCATTAATTCAGCTTGCTTAACACCAGCAATATTATTCCCTCTGTCTTTAAATATTTTTGTAGGTGGTATTCTGTGTTTTCTAAAATCCGGGAGTGATTTTTAGGCTCCGTAAGGCACCATTTAGAGCAACACAATGATGAGACCAGTTAATCAGAAAAACACATAAAGCAATAACTCACTGATCAAACCTTGTCTTCCGTTGTAATGTTGTTACTGACATACAATTGCCTTGTCCAGTCTGCCTATAAACTGCCAGATGACCCAGCTCTCCTGGTTTTCCACAGTGAGTGCTCACATCTTCCGATAATATGAATCTAATCTTTTTGTGCCTGACTCAGTCTGTGCACCCTGCTTCTGGCTAACTGATGTCTTCTGCTTTTATGTTTCTGTGTACATGGACTGTGAATGCAGGTGGCATTGCAGCTCTGTCTTTGCATTTGCATTTGCAAAACAAGAATTTGGAAGAACCCTAGAAGTATCTTCAGAATGCAAGTTTTGTGTTCTTTGAATTAGGGCCTACATCCAAAATACATATTTATCCAACGAACTGCATTAAATCAGTGAGCTAATACAGTCACCACATGAAAAGGCATATTCAGCAGCTTAATAATGTTCTTTCAAATAATCCTGTATATTTAGACAGTTCTGACTTGAAGCTTAACCATGAGATCTCACAGATAACTAATATGCCTTTATAAACTTTTATCAAATAGTCTAGCTTTTGGAAGAAAAAGAAAACTTCTTCAAAAAGGAGGCAAGGCTGTAATGCTGTATGGCAGTGAGATTAGACAGAAGACTGGCATATAGGGGTAGATACTCAGCTGGCAGAAAGTGCAATAACTAGATGGACTTGTTACATTTTTGCTCTTCCTTCTATGTATCCTTGCCTCTTGTGAGAATGAGTAATTTTTTTTTTTAATGCTAATATACAGTAGCGAAATACAAAGGGACAGTTTTTTGTCTTTCAAGTACTGCTTTTTGCCCAAGAGCAACACAACATATCCAGTATGCTCTGGGGAATTAAGTGCCAAGGACACTCCAGTGACCATTATTTCGATGAACTTATCATCAACAAAGGCATGAAAGCAGTAGTGCAGAAGGAAGTGTCACTGATTACTTTTCTATTGGTTAAACATGTTCCAGGATCTGCTTAGATTAAAAAAAAAAAAAAAATCCAGCACATTGATTAAAAAAAAACAGAGTTCAGAGTTGGAGGCAAGTATTGCCTTGCTCTCTAAGATCTTAATTGTAAATGCAATGATGAGTAAGGGAAAAAGTAAACTGTAGGTGGTGATGTAGCTTCTGAATTTCTTTCTTGCAGAGGACCCAGTCTGAATCTCTGACTGATTTGAGCTGTACCCCAGAAGAAGAAGAGGATGTTGAAAAAGAGATACAGACAGACTTGTCAGATGCTGTATTCAAACCCAGCAGTCAAGAACTGCCATGCAGCACAGCTGCAGCACAGGATGTGGCTTCCTGGCCAAAGCTCAGAATGCCCGAGGACCTTCCCCCTGCTTTGAGATCAGCGGTGACTCAGCCTACTTCTGAGTCTGATGTTGTACAGGAAGCCCTGCTACCAGAGAATAAACCAGAGGGCTGCCAACCAACACTGGGAGCAGTGCATGTGAACTCTCAGTCCTCAATGCTGTTAGAAGGCAAAGACTCTGCAACTTCTTCCTACTCCAGTCCAGAAAGAGAAGTACAAAAGCAAGAAGACTCCTCAGAAACAGCAGTTCTGTTGTCTGGGGATGTGAGCAATGTGTCAATCAATATTTTAAATCAAGAAACTAAGGAGCTTTCTACTGTGTATTCAGTAAATAAAATACCATCTGAAGAAGATACTTCAATAAGTAAGATTAGTATTTGCTCAGAAGGGTCAGAAGAAAATCTACAGCAGGATGATCAGATACCTGTGGAAATGCCCTGTAATAAAGAGGCAGTGAAAGAGGTTGCTCTGCTCTCGGAGTCCAGCAAGCACTTTTTCATAGGTTCTTTGCAGCCCACAGATTCATTCCATGTCTTACATCCTGCCTCCTCGACATGGATGGGATCATCTGCTTCCTCCTCTCTAGAGAAAACAAAGACTGCACCAGAGACAGCTGCCTCTGGTAAGGAGAACAGTCACTCACTGATACACAAGGAGGAACTTTTGGAGGAGAAAGCTGAAAAAGCAGCCAATGAACTCAGTGCCTTGAGAAAGTTTTCTGTCTCCTCTGCAAGGGAGAGACCAAGGACCAGAAGCCTGCACTTCCCAGAAAGATCAGATTTGGAAAGCCCTTTAAATACTGGATTCTTCCTGTCTAAAGTACGGGTCTCCTTGAGAAATGAGAAGCAGAAAGACGACTTACAGAAGGGATCAGATCTGGAGGAGGAAAAAAGTAGCAACAAAAACCAGGCTGTGCTGCCAGAGTCCAGCTCTGAGAGCACAGGCCAGCCTACAGACATTTCACTTGGCTGTGCTTTGCCATCTATTGATGCAGGGCTGGCACCAAGTGATTCTTCAGTGGTATCTCAGAATCAGCCAAGCTGTGAAGAAAAAAGTCCTTTTCAAGTGAAACTTAGATCCACCTCACTGTCCTTGAAATTTAGAGAAAACTCATCACCAGAATCAAAAGGAATTAAAAGATACAGTGCAGAGTTTACTTTAGAAAATGAGGGGTTGACTTCCTTTCTAAAAGGTGATAAGGCACAGACCAAAAAAACAGCTGATGCAAATATTGGTGATTCTTTACATGAAAAGATCAAACCCAAAGCAAAATCCTCTGAACAGCTCAGTAGCAAACCTCCATTGCCTAAAAAGCCAACCTTGCAAAACATAACTAATTCAAATACTGCTGCGAACAAGGAGAAGCAGGATAAAGCTATTCACTCTCCTGATTCCAAAAATGAAGATAAAGACTTGGAGAAAAAGTCAAATCCTTCTAAAGTGCCTGGTAAGAGTCCCAAGACTTCATAAAATTACGTTAGCTTGTGAGGAATGACCTTAGCGTGAGAGAGCACGAGGCAGCCCTGTTGCGTCACTCACCACTGGTAAGCACAAGCTGATAGCTCTGCCTTTAGTGATGTTGCTCCCTGATCCTCCCTTGCTGAAAAGATTACCAGAAGGACAGCAGGGGAAAAGCAGTAGACAGAATAAGATATTTTTGCCAATAAGTCTTGCAGTTCAGGGTATCGTTTAAAGAATGTTTGAAGTGACACTCAAAGCCTAAAGTGCAATATCAAGTACTGTGAAACACAAATATCAAATCAGCAAGTGCCCCCAGTGAAAGCTGCTGTATGGTAATTCAAAAGCCAGGCACATGTATTGCATGCAGTGCCCTGCATGGGATGAGTGACTCAGACCTCTAGACCTTCTTTTTCACTATAGCACTGAGACAAAAATGCTGGTAGCTGCCTGGCATGCTCAACGTGCCATTTATTTGTTGTCTTCTGTGAGCATGGCTTATTCATTTATCTATCTTTAACATTACTCATTCCATGTTTAAAAACAAAAATTAACTACCCTGGAGCTTTCTGGAGTTCAAAGCCAGGAAAGACTGTAAGATCATGTCTGCTGTAGATTGTTAAATTTCATCCTGTTGTCTGCATTATATAATTGGGTTAGAGTTTAAAAAAACCCCAACCAACCAACCAACCAAACAAACAAAACCCAAAACAAAAAAAGAAAACCAATCCTTTGGAGACTAATATATTGTGTGCTACAGGCAGAGAACAGAAAAGTCTGGAAGTGGCACCACTATCTGAGGTCTTTGCAAGGACAGTAAACAAGTTAGGTGAAGTACACTCAAGCAATTCTAGGGGGAGACCTCTGCTCTTCACTTCAGAGAACAGCTAAAAGGGAAAAAAAAACCCTTTAGGTCTTCTGATATATGAGGAAAACTTCATCCTGCCCAAAATCTGTCTGGTCAGAAGTTTGATGTTAAAAATAGGAGGAGGAGATACTGGTCAAGCAAATGAAAATGTTTCTTTATGCTATTACAGAACTCCTCTGCATGGTTCTTCTCTAGTTGTTGTCAGTCTCTGAGATTCAAAATGAGTGAACACCAAGCCAAACGAATGCCTCAGGACACAGCAAGCCACTTGTCCTGTAGGGTGACAAAAGTCTCTTCCTGGGCCAGGGGGCAGCCTGCTGACACCCCAAATGATAGCAGATTCCAGTTGTCATCTGCTGCTGCATCACAAGTACTTTTGCAGGGCTCTGGCCTTTTTTTCTGCTCTCACAGTGGCTGTAAAGGAGGAGATTCACTGCCTGCGTAGCCAGACAAGATTCTCACAGCCAGCCAGAGCTTCCCCACACACGTGGGCAAGGCACTGTCCTTTCTATAATCACAACACTCCCTTTAAAGTTGTTTTCCTGCTCTGCCCTACCTTGAGGAGTAGTTGATTATTTGTAGTGACACCCAGATTTATGATTGATGGAGATTTTGGGGAGGGTCATACTGTGAACAAGTGAGAAGACCTATTGCAGTAGGCTTGGTCTGGCAGAGGACCGAGGAAAGCAGTGGGAATGCCGATGCTCTTGCACTCTTACACATGGGGTTTTTTTCACATCACTCTTTCTGAGTCCCAGGGTGCCTTCAGTGGAAGCAAAGCAGGAGACAGTGAGGGCTGGGGAGGGGAGAAAGGGAAGAAACTGTTTTGAGCAGTGTATTTCTCATCAAGGTTTCTCCTGTCTCCTCAGCGCTGTGATAAAGGAGACTCCTTCCCCCAGGCTCAAGACTGTCCTCTGCAAAGTAGAGTCTATGGGCAAGAACTGTGTCCTGGCCCCCCTGGCAGCAGTGCACACACCTAGAATTTGAACATGCAACTGTAGGTCAGGGAGCCCTGTTTTGAACATATTCCTCTCCACCTGACGGTATTACACCAAATCTGTGTGGCCTGGGGTTGTTTAACAAGGTGGCTCAGACTGATCTGCAATAGTAATTAGTGTTCTCCTGCCTTACTGATCTTCTTGTATCACCTTAAGCAAAGCTGCTGGGGTTTTCTATGTATTTCCAGTTTTGAGTCACTTGTTAATGAGTTCTTCTATAACAGTGAGCATGCCAGGACTCAAAGAATTTCATTCTAAATGCAAACTCAGTTGCAGTATCAGCCTGAGCTGGCTGCCTCTGTGAATAAGATGTGCCTACCTTCTCTGCTTGCCCTCACACCACACCAGCCTTGGTGGAGGGATTTGCACAGTGATCCCAGAAACTATGCCCTTTGGTGAGGCATAGGAGAGCCACAGAAGGCAATGAGGGCTTAGCAGGGCAATACCTTTGCCCAAACATGTCAAAGCATTTGCCTCAGCTCAGTGAGTTGGGAGTATGTCTTTGCAACTGCAAACTGGAGAAATCTGACAAGTGTGATCAGCACAACCCATTGTGGATCTCTTGCCTCCTGATCTGCTGGGACACCCTCTCCTTTTATCTTTTTTTTTTTTTTTCCTCCCCTGTTTCCAGCTACCCTTAATGCTGCCACACAGCCCTCTCCTAGTCCTCAAGTTCATCAGCCCTTTTGAAGAGCTGTGCTCACCATTAGGAGACACTTCATGCTGCCAGGGAGTTTCTTCTTGCTACGTGTTAGGAAATGTCTGTGCTGAACCAGAAGACATGCTATAAAATGATGATGTATGTTGGTGCAGTTCCCATTATGCTGATCTCAAAAAGGTCTGTTTTCTGTGTCATGGGGTAAGCAGGAGCAATTCAGTTCATTCAGTTCATTTTGTAGCTTTTCAACGCTCCTGGTACTAAAGGCAACAGGATGGCTGATGTGATGCTGGCTTACCAACCTAGGCAAAAGCAGCAAACCTGCTCTCCAGAGCTTTCTGGAGAACTATTAGCTTCTGTCATGCTGCAAGGTGCCCTTTAATGACTGTGTGAAATTATTCACCCTAGGAGGAGTAATGTTTAAGTTTCTGGAGCTAAAGGCTAAAGTCTTTGAAAGAATTAAAAGGTTAAGATGTGTTGCTTGGGATCAATAGTCTTTGCTATAAATACTGTAAAGGACAGACACAACATATTCTAACAGGTTATTACAAGAGGAAAACCATAAGAAACATTTGTGTGAATGTGCATATAAATATGTATAAAAATCAGCAGCTGAGGAGGAGCTGTAGTGGGGAGGCATGCTTTAACAGAGAAAAGTAGCTCAGACAAGGACGGTGAACATAACAGTGATTGAAGTTGGTGTGCATCATCTGGCTCTGAAATGACAAGTATTTCTGTCTACATAAAAAAAATGACACTGCTTTAATGCTTTCCTGCCTACTGAANCCTAAAAGAAGTTGCTTTTTCAGTTGTGTTGGGCTATTTTCCCATATGGCTGTTTTCCAGCAACTCACTAGACTTTGATGCAAACATAGCAGTTTCTTGTGTGAAAAAAAGGCTCTCCTGGCATCAGTGGTATAGATTCAAACAGAAGTCAAATACCTTGCAGAGCAGCTTAGAGAAGAAAGAAATGTCAAAAATACCAAGCCAGAATTCTTAGAATAGCTTTGTCTGAAATTAAGGAATGGGTGTGGACACCAAGAGACATGCATGTACTGCTTTAATAAACAAAGGGAAGTACGTAGGCTGGGATACACTAAATGCCATATGCATTTGTAAAGGCCTTCTTAAAATAACTCCTGATTTATAAATGAGCAAAAATACAACAGCAAGGAATTAAATATGCATGCACATAAGCAGTGTTATGAAACAATGACACTGTTGTATACAGGAGGTGTTATCTCCCTGTGTAAAGTTGTTTGGATTAGTTTTGAGTATGTTTGCTTTTAAAATATGCAGGGAATCCACAAGTTAGTTTTGCTTGCTGTTAGAGGTATGACTTTCAAAAGGCTCTAATATTCTGCCTCTGACCTTTTGCCTGCACAGATGTAAATGAAGAGCAACCACTCCTTGCAGGCATAAGGTGTTCTTTTTCAAGCATAAGGTTTACATGTTATAAAGAGCTTCTGTAATATTTTGTGCATGCAGAGGCTTTTAGATTTAAAGGGAAAGGGTACAATACCTGAGACTATCTCTAAAAACAACAACAAAAAATCCCTATATCTCAGTGTAATGTTTAAATATGTCTTTGTTATGGTTATCTATATAAGCAGCACTACATACACCCCCAGAAACACTTGAATACATTGAGTATATGCGTCTCCCAACAGGCAGAAATAGGTATGTGTTTCTCTTTCACCTCCTGTGTGTTTATAAACCAATGCACAAAACCAAGCCAGTCACATACCACTTTTGTACATCAAGGCCAATGTTTTATCTTCATCGTACTGTTCACACCACCAGTCTGATAAACACTGAAGGATAATATCCAACTATCAATGGGAAGCATACACATTAATTTCCACAATACATAGGCAGAAGAAATTTCATCTCTAAGTCTTGAGTCTGAGGGAAGAAAAACAAAAGTGTTTCAAGTATGGTACTGAAGGAAACAGATACCTGCATTTAATGGGGCTGGAGCAGGGGAATTTCTCCCCATGTGGACCATGGAGGCAGCCAGTCCTGCCACTGTCAGACCCCACAGAGAAGAGTTTGGGTGATTCTGATCTGTGGGAGTGAGTTGAGAGGATGGCTATGGATCATTTGGCTTCAGGGCTTATCCTGGGTGGTCGTTCTGGAAGCTGTGGAAGTGATAAAGAACACATACAGAGTGGCTAGCCTTGTGACACACTCTGTGTGACTGATGGCCCTGCAAAAGACATGAAGAGAGGGCATCAGAAGCCTCTGAGTGTAGTTTCAAATGGCAGCAGCAGAACTTGACAGCCTATGTTAAATGCTAGTTTTAATACACAGTGACATTATGCACAGAACAGCTTGACAGCTTTACAAGTTCTGACTTGGTATCTTCCCATTGTTGGTGAGTTATCCCGATGGGAAGAAGGGGTTCTTGCTTGTCTTTCAAAAAGCCTGAGGCCAAGCCAGCTCCAAGGAAACTAGGGAAAGATGCAATCACGAGGTTTAAACTGTGAATGAACCAGAAACAAATCGCTGCCAGCAATATCCTGTAATAGCTTATGAAGTTATTAAGTAACAAGTTGAATAGCTTATTGTTTCAAATAACATGCTGTAATAAGAACTGAAGAATATAATTCAGATTTTAGTTTTACTCAGAAAATCTCCCAAGTGTATTGTGGAAGCAAGAAGCTCAGCCCTGCCTTGCCAGAGAAGTAAAACACAGGATGTTTGTGGTGGCTGTGGCCTGTCAAACTCACACAGCTTCCAACAGAGATGCCACTGCTGACATTTTGTGTACTGCACTGTCTCCCTAAAAGTAGCATTTACCAGCTGGGAGCCGTTGTGCTGGCCACTGTGCATGTGATGTGCAGCAAAAGCAGGAATTAGATTCTGCTTTTGAGTACTTTTAGTTCCACTCTGGATATCCAGTTCCTTAAATGCCTTTGCCACATTTTGAACCTTAAAAGACTTCCTCATGACCAGATGAGATAAGACAGGGAAGGCTTGTTCAAGGTGGTCAGACACTCACTGAGCTAAGATGTGGAAACAGCACTTCTCTTGTAAACCTTCTCTTTCTGAGAAAACTTCTGGCCTCAGGTGCCACTTGGGGTACCAAGAGCTTTGTAGGAGAGTCTCAAATCACCTTAAACTGCCGACTCACTTCCATGTACTATCTCATGAATTGCCTCACCGCCTTTCATCCTAATGTGAACAACAGTGCACGTATACTGCCAAGAAATCTCCTGAAGTTGGAGGTGGGAGTTTGGAGAGGACCTCTGGGCAATGGGACAGATATTAGTTTTCTACCCCTTACAGTAATTCTGGCTGACAGATGAGGTAGCAAACCCTGCACAGGCTGCATCTGATGGGGGGTTTTTTATGCTGAAAATAAGCCATCTTCCCTACCTTGCTTGCCTAGCTGGCTTTCTGCCTCTCAGAAGAAGGGTAGAACATAATTGCTTAAAGAAACAAGAAAGCCTCTCCCACAAGCAGATCAGCTTTTGATCCTCTGCATGTGATACCACTTGGCTGTCCTAAGTCAGGCTTATAGAGATACATATAAACTCTTAAGATGATGATAAAGAGTTTTTGATTCCTTCTGTCACAGGGCATGCTGATATCTCTTATGTGATGATACTTGGCTCTAATTTGGCTCCTTTCTAATTGGTGTGACTAGGATGTCTGGCATCTCATTAGGGAAGATTGTCTGAAGAGCAGAAGTGCTTGGTGCCTTCAGTAGAGTCTCTGCCTTACAAAAAACACGTTAAAACAGCAACCTCCAGATGTATCATTGCAGGACTGGGAATCCTGTTGTGCTAGGCAGTGCATGTCAAAATAACAGAAAGATGAAACCTAAACCCATGAGGATGACACAGAAATGGGGGCATGGACAGCAGTAAGACCACTATATGTAGTGCAGTAAATAGAGCCTGGGCATAGCAGTAATTTTCTCAGTATTAATTGTGAGCAGAGGAGGAACAACGTGCACTTCAGTTGGTGTTTACAAAAAGTTCCTGTGGTATGACAGGGAAAAGGGACAATACACAAAGGGTGATCTGAATCACAGAAACTAAGAGGTACATCACTGGCAGTGTCAAGGCAGAAGTCAGGTTCCCAGTACCATGGGGAAGCTGGTAAATGGATTGAAAAGGGCCTTCAGGGTAAAGATATTGGTGTTTCTGAGCACTGAGACATCAAGCAGTGAAGGAAGGTAAAAAAGATGGTGGGAAAGGATGTATGTGATGGTGTGTCTGTAGCTGTATAGTCAGATAAGAAGACCAGTCTTCTCTGGGCTGAGAAGATGCTGGTACACAGAGGAAAAGGGTGTCTTTGGTAGGACGGATTTAGAGGATGAGTCCAACAGGGCACAGGGAGGCTTCAGTGGGGAAATACCTTTGTAATTTTGAGTCTAACTATTGGATGTGTATTTGTTACAGAATAGTAGGAAAACAAGTTGACTATTTGGATAGAAGGCAACTAAAGTGAAAAGCTACTTTACATACTGAGTGAGGGGTCTTCACCTGTGAGGAACACTGGACACCATCATTACCTTCAGTATTGGTAGCTAGTCTGTAGTGCTTTGTGAACTGATGAGGTGTGACATCTGGTTTTGCTGAGGAGTGTATTAACAGGTCCTGCCTAAATTGCTCATAACATAAAAAAGTGCCCATGGAATGCAAGAGGGGTTCAAGGCCATATAAGCAAAGCAGGGGATATGATGGCAGGTGCATTAGCAGATATCACATCAATTCACCTGTGTGGGTTTACTTAGGAAGCTCCTAATGAAGTTTGTCCTGAGATACTTAGGGAAGATTAGCAGTTCTTGAGCTGCTAGTGGTTATCTCGCCAAACTGTGGGAGCTACAGGAAGGCTTGAGAAAATGGCACATCTTGAAAAGGGAGGTTAGTGGTAGAAGACAGAGAGGAAGGAGGTATGTTGTTTACCACTTAATATGAAATACTGAAAGGAATATTTGATCTGTTTCTAAACATCTACAAGATAACACATGTGTAAGTTGCAACCAACATGTCTTGTTCAGGAGCAGTCAAATGACAAGTGGTATCACAGCACATTCTTACACACATCGTGACACTCCTGTAAATACAGTCGTGGTGAAGCCCTTCAATGGGTTGATGTAAAGCTACTGAGGGCGCCAGCTAAGGATTTGCTGTCATATTAGATGGTGGCCACCTTGGGTCTAACACTGTTCAGTATATTGTAGAACATGGGCGACAGAACTAAATATGTGTTCACTACTTTTGCAAGTACCACCGAGCTGGAAAGCCTGTGGGCACATTGGCGTACAAGAACAGAAACAGGAGTTATCTCGAGAAAGTAGAAATACAGTCTGAAGAGAGTGTTTTCATTACAGAGGAGTTCTGCATATGTGAGAAAAAAAATGGTAATGCACAGATGGAAATGGGGAATGGGAGAGAGGAAGTAATGTGCTCTGGAGGTCACAGACTAAATACAAAACAGGAATAACAAAATTGTGTAAGAAACTCATGGTACTGATTTGTACAGGAGGTCATCTCAGTTGAAGAGAGGGTAGTCCTTCCACTTTTCCCTGATGCTGGCACCATTTAATCTCAAGTGCAGTGTGCCAGTTTGGAGCACTGTGTTTTGAGGCAGATGTGGACCAAATTAGGGCAATGCCTATATAAGCAAAAGTGATCAGAGAATGTGACTGATCAGAAAAGTTGAAAGGGGAAATGTGGTCCAAGTCTTCAACTGCATAAAAAACTGCCACAAGGAGGCTATAAGTAATCTGCTCATGTCCATAGTGTATAGAAGAGTTAAAGATTCAATTTAGAGCAAGGCAGATGACCTCATTAGTGTTTATAAATATGTAAAAGGTGGGTGCCAAGAGGATGGAGCCAGGCTCTTCTCAGTGACGCCCAGTGACAGGACAAGGGGCAATAGGTGGAAGTTGAGGCATAGGAAGTTCCATATAAACATGAGGAGGTTACCCTCACTGTGAGGGTAACAGAACACTGGAACAGGCTACCCAGGGGGGTTGTGGAGTCTCCCTCTCTAGAGGTATTCAAAACCCACCTGAATGCGTTCCTCTGTGATCTTATATAGGTGATCCTGCTCTGGCAGGGGCCGTTTGGACTGGATGAGCTTTTGAGGTCCCTTGTAGCCCCCAACCTTCTGTGATTCTGTGAAGATTTAACTTAACTAACAGGGGAAAAAAGTAGTAGAAGAACAGCCAAGCCATAGGGTAGGTTGTCTAGGGAGACTCTTGAGATCTGTCCTGTCTTTGGAAGGCTGTAAGAACAGGTTAGATACATATTTGTCAGGAAACAGTTAATGTGAAATTGATCTTGTAACTGATCTTGATGCTGAAGCTTAGACTAGGTGACATCTTGAGATCTCTCCCAGCCTGTAAAATTGACAAAATTAAGAAAGTGAAGGGAAAAAGGTTATGGGAGCAGTAGCTGTTGGCATAGAAAGACCTGGTGTAGATAAGATGCAGAGAATTGAAGTAGCTTCGCATGCAAGAGGAGGGGAAGCTTGTTCAGCATCTGAGGGCTGTGCTTTGTCAGTGCTGCATTTGTGCAGCAAGACTTAGTGCCTTGTTTCTTTCAGAGGTTTCCCTGCGAGACCGTGAGGTGAACGTGAAGGGGAATGCAGGCATCAGTTGGCAAAAGGTATTGCTTTGGCCTTAAAGCAAAACCTGCACTTTCTCTTTTTGTGTTTTTTTGGCTGATACACGTTTTACAGTATTTTCTTGCTCAAATAACTTTTCTGTCTCTAGTGAGGAACAGCAGTGACTTCACAAAATGCCTGAGCTAAGAAGTTGTGGGCTTTCAGAATGTGTCTGAGTTTGTAGACTCCAGTTCTTTATAAGAGCATTATCTCTCTCATCTCCTATGCCTTTATGAGGCACCTCAAATGTGCCTTCAGAGACATTTGCTTGCTTTTCTGAGGGGGCCACATTCCTCTAAATCAGACCATAGCCCTCCAGAAACATGTCTGACAGCTCCATCAGGTCCTGTGCTGTACATCAGCACAGCAGTTGAGCCCCAAGGGACACCAGAGCAGTAGTCCTTCCTGGTTGTGTCTGCCTCTTCCACATCTCTGAACAGGATACTGACTGGATAACAGACTCTTTCTAGGGGCAGGACCATGCATGATTTGAGGATGAGAAGCTTAACTTCTGATCTGACATAGCCTTCCATAAATCTGTGTACATTAGCGGGCAGAAGCGTAAGGGAAAGGTTAAATCATGGTGTTAGCACTGCTCTTGTTCCTCTTTTAAACCATGCAGAGGCTCTGCATTAGTTAGAAAACTGCATTTTGAGTGTGGCATGAAGTGGAGAACCTGTGAGCTGGAGCGAGGCTTTTTGAGGCTTTTCTCTTCATCCAGTTCAGGTCACCATATAAACAGGATTTCCCATCACATAGTATTTGAGTATTTCACTTCTTCATATCTCTGGATACTGCGCATCCCTGACTAGCAGTTGTGAGGACAGTAGGGTAGCACTTTTGACCTTTTACAGAATCACAGAATGATAGAGATTAGAAGGGATCTAGTCCAACCACCCTGCCAGAGCAGGTTGCACAGGATGGTGTCGAGGTGGGTTTTGAATGACTCGAGAGATGGAGACTCCACCACCTCTCTGGGCAGCCTGGTCCAGTGCTCTACCACCCTCGTATTAAAGAAGTTTCTCCTTCTGTTTAGATGGGACTTCCTATGTTCAAGTTTGTGCCCATTGCCTTTTGGTCAGTTACCAGGCACCGCTGAAAACAGACTGTTCCACTTCTCCTGACACCCATCTTTTAAGTATTTATTACTCTCAAAAGTGCTCTTTTTCCTTCTTGTCTCACTGAGATCTCAGTTCTAATAGAGCATGATGAAAGTGACTGGCCCTAGTAGAAAACATGGTCAGCATCAGCAGGGATAAGTGAAAGTAAAACTTATGTCAAAAGACCATGAATTAACCCTGCGGGTTTTTTAACCCTGTTTCCTTGTGATCAGATGCCACATAACATTGTGCCAAATCACCCACAGCACCTGCAAGCACCAAGGTGCTGCATGAAAGAGGCTGCTCTTAAAGGGGTGAAAGGAAGGCAAAAACCAGACTGTGGAGGGTTAGGAACTTTCCCCTCTTGGAATTTACTGGACTAGCTTAGATGGTTTGGAAGTAAGATTAAGCTATATTTACAGCAAAACTAAATTTCTAAGCATATATACACAATATATTTACAAGTATATTAAAAGTAGAAATGATACAGGAAATGCAAACTCCCTCCCAGACAAAGGAAACTGCCCAGAAAGGCTCAAAACTAGCCCCCATTTCTTCCTCTACATTCCCAGACAAACAAACAAAACAAGCAGCAAAGCTTACGTTGTTTTCCAATAGCCAAGATTAATGAAAAGAGATTAGAGCGGAGTAAAGAGGAAGCAAATAGATCCAGTGACACTGAGAAACTGTTGGCATTTTGGCTTTTTATCCCTCTCAACAAACCAATAAATGATATACACCTCATCATTATTTTCTTTTCACAAGCAATGGTTAATTTATCTCATTAAAATATTCCTATTAGCCTCCAACCACCACACAGACTAAAGTATTGGCTGCTGCTGCATTGGCATGAGAAGAATGGGAGCCAAGGGCAGCCACATCAGGGAGTGGATTGCCTTTGCCACATCACAGTCTGGCTGTGTCCAATTTTGAATCAACTGCTGCTTGTCTCTAAGAGGCAGATGAGAGGAGGGAGCAGAAGGGGAGACCTTGGGAAAAAAGGTAGATTAGTGGAGGTTGGTTCACGTTTCTGCATCTCACTCATGTGAGGGCAGTGATGCTGTGACTAGCAAACTAAAACACAGTGAGCACATGAAGATTGCTCTCTGAGGACCAAAGTAAACAGAATTTCTGTTTACCCAGGCTGGTAGCATGTCCTGGGACCAATCGGCATATTGAGCAAGTGTGAGCTGAAGCTAATTACAACTCTTTCATATAACCATGTACATAAATAATCTGTCAACAGAGAGAAGCGTGCCTTCCTCCGTGGCTGCTGGAGACTCTGGAAGAGATCCCAACACTCCTGCGGAGCCAGCCTGGATTTCCATAGCAAGGCAAAAGCAGAGGGGCATACAGCAGGAGCAGGAATTCAACAAAGAGAAACTTGTGACTCCAGATGTTAAGTCAGATACAGAGAAACAGAATAAAGAGAAGGAACAAACAGAGGTATTTAGAGTACAAATCTGTGATGCTTTCCTACCTCCTTCCTATAGTATTCCTTGGATCTACTGCTGTGTCACCAGTCATGCTGTAATGATTAAAGATACTCAGCGAGTCTAATCGTGACAAAGATGCTGCTCTTGGAACTGTCCTACAGATGCAGAGTTTTCTGAATGTTCAGTTATGCAGTTTTGCATCTCCAAGAAATCCTGGAACTATGCAAGGTGTATAAAATTTCCTGGTGGCGCAATACATACTTCACAGATCTAATGTGTGCATTTCATGCTAGAATACCCAAAATGAAGTGCTAAATTGTGCAGTCTCAGATCTCTCTCAATACAGAAGGAATCTAACTATCCTTCTAAGCACAGCATTTCATTGAACATCTTATAGCTCCTGACTGATTTAACACTGAATGAACAGCTTGGTTCCAGAAGCTCCTAGGTAACAATTTTTAGAGCCTTGAGAAGTGAAATAGGATAAAAATAGCTTTTGCAGTCACAGACAGTGCCAAGATATAAATTCTGGTTCTCTGTGTATGGATAACTCAGACACCAATGTGGTGCCGTGGAATGTGGGTTGACGTTGCCTCTTCAAAGATCTCATGCAGAAGAGGGTGATACCTGTAAGCAAGTGAGCTTCCCAGATGGCAGAGCTGTGCCAGCAGAAGTACTTGGCATTAATCTAGAATACGAATGAGGTTTCCCTGGTACCAGGGCTAGCAATGAAGGTAGAGCCATGCAAGTGCTGCTTGTATTACTTCCTGCACAGTAAGAACCCCCTACTGATGCAGGAGCTGTGTGTCCAGTATAGCATTCCCAGTGCAAATGGCCTAACCCTCTTGCTTCAGATAGTACTGTTAGAAACCCAGATAGCTGTATTATATCCTGGAATAAGGAGAGATCTCTAGATGTTGAAAAACGGCCATGGTTAGATTAACAAGAGATAATGCCTAATAAAATGTTTAAGCAGATTACAATATGCAGTAATGCTCAGCATTGTCATAGCATATGAACCACCAAGAGTTTAATTGATCCCAAAATACAGTTTCTGTGTCAGAATAGGAAACTTCAGATTTTAGTTGGCTATGTCCCCTAAAATTCATGCCATGCATTTTATTTCCCTATATCAGCTAACAGAAAAGAAATATGCCAAGATGGTCCTTACTGCAGCGCGTGAGGCTCAATGCCACTGTACTACTCCCACTTTCCTCTTCTCCCACATGGCACCAGGCACTATCACTTCAGAGTAGTTTTTTATATTGGCAAGAAAAGCCACGGGAGGAGGCGTTTGGTTTCTTTTTTATGGAAAATCCACTTACCATCAACCATCCAAAAATACAGAGCCCTAATCCACAAAATATGAGGGGCGTAAGGGAAATGAGAGAACAAGGCTGATTCCAAGTCCTCTGTATGCTAGTAGAAGTGTGCAAAGGACTCGGACAACACTGAAGACTATAATAACCTGCTCATAGATACCATTATGAATAAAAGATGCAGAGTGATAGCTTTAATTTCTAAAGTTGAGTATGCTGGATGCTAACATGAAACAACTGGGGGTTTCGGAACAGGTATCAACTTAAGAGACAGGTACTGAGACCAATGTCTGATGAACTTGTGTGGCCTTTAGACCATGACAGTCACCACATCTACTCACTGTGCTCATGTTCTTCCAAACTTGTCTCATTCTCTGCATGGTACTTGGATTTTATCCCTCTCTGTGCCTAGGGGTCAGCAAAGCAGCAATGGAGCAAACCTTCACACTTGGCACCTAAAACTGCTTCTGAAGACCAGAGGAAAGAGACGAAATCTGAAGTGAAAGAGTCACTGCTAAGAACCAGTGCACTGTTGCATTATGTTCCTGGTAGGAAACAAAATGCTTAAAATGGAGGCTTCCTTGTCAGAAGGAGTCCTGGTTGAGCGTGCTGGAAAAGGAGTAGGGGTGATCTTTTCCCCAGCCCCATGTCAGGAAGGGCAGACTGTTTTCTCAGCACTCATATCTGGGTTTTTAATCGGTAGCATATTCTTTTGACCTTCTTGATTTTACAGTTTCAACTCATGTTAAAAGAAATGTGAATTGAAAGCGCTAGGCTGTTTCATGGGACAGAGTCCCAAATGCACTGTTCCACTGTAAAATGTAAAATGCACGTAAAAATATTTTCAGTAGCATTCAATTTTAATGTGGTTTCCTTAGCAAGGTGGAATGATCTGGTCATAAACTGCCCATCAGTCCTCCCACAGTAACTTCACATCTCTTTGGCAAATTCAAATTTGAAAGAGAGGCAGAAGTTTTGAAGGTAATCAAATTCTTGTGAGTTGAGGGCGGGGTACAGAAGGAATTTGCAAATGAATGCTCTTGCTAATGAAAAGACTCTCTGTTCTTTGGCCTGG
The DNA here is from genome assembly GCA_013396675.1 of Eubucco bourcierii. NCBI lineage: Eukaryota > Metazoa > Chordata > Aves > Piciformes > Ramphastidae > Eubucco > Eubucco bourcierii. The sequence continues at coordinate 90,650 of VWZE01012073.1, read as the reverse complement.
GCTTGGCAAGGAATCCGGGTCATCACGTTGGTTTATATTAATTTAGGGCCTAAAAGATATCAGTGATGTGGAAAACATTATATTCTTTTGAATACAGAATCATAGAATCATAGAATGGAAAGGTTGGAAGGGACCTCAAGGATCATCTAGTTCCACCCCCCTGCCATAGGCAGGGACACCTCCCACTAGTACAGGTTACTCAAGGCCTCATCCAGCCTGGCCTTGAACACCTCCAGGGAGGCAGCATCCACAACCTCCCTGGGCAGCCTGTTCCAATGCCTCACCACCCTCACTGGAAAGAACTTCCTCCAAATATCTAGTCTAAATCTCCCCTCTGCCAGTTTAAACCCATTGCCCCTTGTCCTGTCATTGCAAGTCCTCGTAAATAGTCCCTCCCCAGCCTTCTTGTAGGCTCCCTTCAGATACTGGAAGGCTACTATAAGGTCTCCTCGAAGCCTTTTCTTCTCCAGGCTGAAGAGCCCAAACTCTCTCAGCCTGTCCT
>VWZE01012073.1:74443-89758 GCA_013396675.1 Eubucco bourcierii | reverse complement strand
GCACTGACCCCTGAGGGACACCACTTGTCACTGGTCTCCAGGTGGACATTGTGCTGTTGATCACCACTCTCTGGGTGCCACCATCCAGCCAATTCCTTATCCAGCAGTGCTCCACCCATCAAGTCCATGTTTTTCCAGTTTGGTGACCAGGATGTCATGTGGGACAGAGTCAAATGCCTTACTCAGGTCCAGGTAGATGACATCAGTAATCAGAATGTTTATCTCTTCAATAGCATACTGCAGAAGAAGCTTCCATGGGAAATGTAAAGATTTTCTGTTGTAGGGCATGGCACGGTAAGTTTTTAATAGAAGAGCTAGGTAGGATGTATGGCTGCACAGCAAGCAAAATGAAATGTCCATATGTTTTTTTCACAGTAGCTCCATCGCCAGCACAGGTGGATAAAGAGGAAATAAGCCACCTGAAGAAAACCAGTAGTGCTGCTCCAGATCAACCACTGTGGATGGAACTGGCCAAAAAGAAATCGCAAGCTTGGAGTGATATGCCACAGATTATAAAATAGAATGATGAAGACAGATAGCATCTTTCGTAATTAAGTCAGCTACTTAACAGGATTTCTACAGACCAGCTAATCACCGTGAAGAATCTCTTGAGGAGAAGGGGTTTATTACACAGCTGTGGAGAAAGTGTGCAATAGGTGCAGTCAAAAAGTTTACCTTGAACTTTGTAGCAATCAGGATTTTAATGGATGGCAATGGATTACTTAAATTATGCTAAGGACATAACACTTTGGAAAATAAAACTTTTGCCTTATATCCTGTGTTTTCTGCTTTAAATGACATTTACATCAAAACAGGATCTTTGCTAAACCTTGCTGAACTTCTCTTGTTGCTGGAGACTTCTATCTGCTATGGTTTTCTCTGTTTACATTTACAAATTGTGTACCAACATCCTGATTCTGTTGAATCACCCGGCACTCTTTCTATCAAAGCTGTTCACCCCACGGAGTTATTAATGAGTAGCTGCTAGTGAGTAGTCCCTGAAGACATTCAATATCAAACTTGACGTAACACTGGGCAGCCTGGTGGAGTTGGAAGTGTCCCTGCTCACTGCAGGGGAGTTAGACAAGATGACCTTTGAGGGTCCTTTTCAACCCAATGCAATCTGTGAATCTATAAAATGTGCAGCTTCAGCTGCCTGTTCATGAGGCTGAGCCAAGTGGTCCAGTTTCTGGGCTTGGGCTACATTTCATAAGGCACAAACACACACATGTACGTGTGACCACAAATAAAAATTTCTTGTTTCTTTCTGTGTACAACATTGGCTGCACAATGTTTGCAGGCAGGTGAACAGTTAGGAACTGCAGCTCGAAATTCATAAATACATTCACAGTTGCTTTCCTACATGAATTTATCTGGTTGCGGATGCCTTTCCTTTATGTAAAACTATCATTCTTTATTAGGAGGAGAGTAGCAGCAGCACTGACAATATGAATTTAGTGAAAAAATAAGGACTAAACACTTCTGAGCTAAAGTCCAAACTGAAATTCTGGGGAAAACTGTGAACTTCATTGCTTCATCAGCTTCATGGATCACCTTAACTCTGATCTTAATCACTCATTAAAAAAAGCAGTAGTATATAACATCTGTGTACTTTTCCTACTTTTATACATGCTCACGCTCATTTGCGTGAGCCTCCCTCACCAGTCTGAGACTCGTGTTCATGAATTCTCCTATGCTCTTCAACTGTTTAGCAAGATTGACAAGATAAATCATTGCTGCTGATCGATCAGAATCACTCTGAAGATATTTTAAGACCTCCCTGCGAGTTAAAGAAGCAAATGACAACTCCTGTTAGAGAATTTCTTTGAAATTAAATGCCTCACTGCTAAGGCAAGCATTTAACTTTGTGCGTTTATGCGTGAAGTGCTACCTTAGTGCTGCACTCTCTGAGTTTACATTTAGATTTGTGATTTTATTGTTCTTGTCACACTAACATTCCTTTTGGAAAAACACAGAGATTTCCTAGCACCTGCATTTGCAGTTTTGAAATTTTGTCTTCTCTAAGAAGTCTGGAGGAAAACCTGAGCTTCCTCTCTAATGACAACTGTATTTTGTAATGAATAAAGAAGCAAGAACGTTGGAACATGTGAATATCCAAGACACTGGTTACAGTTTTCAGACAGGTTGTCTTTCACCATCAAAACAGAAGGAGGAAAACCAAGTTTTGTATTCATCAAAGCCTTCGGATAAGACTAGTCATCTTGCATGGCTGCTGAAATCAGTCTGCATGGCTGCCAAATCTCCAGTGTACCCACTTCACAGACCTACAGACCATCACAGCAGCCATTAGTGGTCCCAATGCAAATGGGTTTCTGCCAGCTGTCCCTGGGTCTTCTCCCTTATGCAGATCAAACAAAGCGGTGTGGGCATACCCGCTGAGGTTGGACATGGCAAGGCAGCTCACTGTTAAACACAGCCACAGCAGAAATGGTAACTTCATTACAGGATATGTAACCTTGGCCTCAATTGTCCAAGGGTTGGTTGTGTAAAAGACTTTCACCTTGGTCTACCGTGAGCAAGCATGAACAGTCCTTAACCTCAGATCATACTCTAGGGCCTACAGTAGATCTAGGTGTATTTTTCAGATACAATTAAAATAACATTATTTCATAAATAATGAAATTGCATAAAACGTAATTTTAAGATATGCTGTTATGTTTTGTAGCAAATTTGAAACAATAAAGTTTCTATATTAAAGGAATATAAAATATGCAAAAAAAAACCAAACCCAAAAAAACCCAAAGAACAAATTTGTATTCTTATTGCCACCCCACACAAAAAGCACAGTATTTTCAGAAAATGTAGTTAAAGGTACAACCTGTCTCCTTACAACTCTCTCCTGGTTTAAAAGTGATTAAAACTATGTTGAAACATGACTGAATTCCTGGACCATGACCTGTACAGCTGTATGGGGAAAAATACAAATTTCTTGAACTATCTCCTATTTCTCTAAGTGGACGCTCAGGAATAATGGAGAGAAGTGGAGGTATCATCATAAGACCTGTGCAATCTCACAGATGACAAGCCCCATGTTCCTTCCCTTGCAGATAAATTAGGGAGGTGAGGGGGCAGCCAGATCTTCACAGAGTACAGTCCTACACCTCATGCAGCATCTGGGATCTGAATTTGGGAGCACAATGAGGCATCAAGTGTGGCCTGGACATCAGCCTGCATTATGTCATTGACCGCAGCGTGGGCCAGGTACTGCTGCCTTTTGGTTTCTGTTGGCTTGACTCACTTTGCATTTTTAGCACTGACTGGGTGCAAAATGACTGCTGTGAGCAGTGACAGCTTTTTGAATCTCTACAAGCCCATAAGCAACCTTCACCTGACCTCTGCAGCCCCACAGGCTTGTCAGGTTTATACAAAATAAACTCAGGACCTTGAACAGTTCTGCTGTATTTGTGGAGGAATTGAAGTATCTCAAAATATGCTTCAGAGAAGCTGCAAAGGTCTCTTCCAACTGAAGCAATACTATGATTCTATTATATGCTTCTTTTTCTGCAATGCATAATTACATTGGAACTGATCATCAGAATTTAACTAACTTCAAAAGGCCGTTAGAAAAATCAGTGGAAGACAAAATCCATCAAGTGCCACCAACATGAAAGTGAGGGCTTTGGCTTGGGAGACTGCGGAAGGCTTTGGGAGATGGCGTGACCGGTGACTGCAGTGGCCTTTGTGCAAGAGGAGACATTTGGCTACATAGCTATATATATTTTTTTTCCTCTTGGCTTTGGTCTGTACCCAGATTTCTTCATTCTAAATTGACAGGTTGTGCATGTAGATCTTGCTATAGCTGCCCTGTCAACGGATAGGCAAGAAAATAGGTTTAGAGCCTGTGTATTCTGTAGTCAAATGGCTGGTTTGCGCAAATGGAAAGATGCAAATATTTTTCTCCTCTATATGAACAGTGATTTATGTTTCACACTCAATACCACAAGCAAAGCCTTTCCCATCTGATCAGCTTTCCTAAGGACATCATAGTATTTTTCCAGCTGAGAAGCATTATGGCTGACTCAGGCTCATGTGTTTTGCTGAGGCAGCTGCAGTATATATTGTTGGCATATAACATCTAACGGGGAAATAAAATGTAAAAATTCACCTTTTGTTCATGACTCATGTGCATAAACTACCATAAAGAACAAAAACAAAATGGCTTTGAAAAATAGAAGTTCCATCTGCGGGAAGTGCTACATGAGACATCCTTGGCTTTCCATTTAACAAGCAAGGTGACAATCTGTAAGCAGTTGTTTTTCCCAGCAGAGGACTGCATACAATACAAATGAAATCGTATCAGGCATCTTTCAGTGTAAAAACTTTAGATTTGATGATGTACACACTTTACTAGTTGCATTATTCTAATTATCTGCCCCTTAATGTTTAGTTATTTTAAGTAAAAAATGACAACTAAATGGCTTTTGATGTTCAACAAAGTATAATATAATCTTAGGGCCAAAATATCCCCCTGCCCTTTACTTTGATAGGGTGATTTACCAGTGTACTGCCTTTGACAGTAAAAAAGCTCAAGATGAAGAAGAATATAAAATCTTGCTGCCAATGAAAATATCCAGCAGCATCTTAGCAAGCAGCTTACTGTAATTTTGCAATGCCATTAATTCCCTCTTAGTCTCAAGGAGCATAATAAACTTGCCAAAATGTTTGCTGTGTATACATGACGAGTACTCTGCTGTGGGTAACAAAGGTTTAATTACAGTTTTTTTGTGTTTGTGGTTAGAAGATAACTTCTATACTGTTAAAGAGTAAAAATAAATAAATAAAACAAGCCATTTGTGAACCCTGGGTAGTGCTGCATGTCTCATAAAACCCCAGGGTGGAATGTAACATTGTGTGATCCAGCACAGAGTGGGTGCATGGGATTAACTCTTGTAGGAGAAGGCATTTGAGTTGCAAGTGGGTGCAAGTCTCAGGCTCACATACTCCTGATGTTTCCCAGGATGCTCAACAAGCAACAGGCACAGATGAGTTTTTATAGTGTGGGCTCCTTTATTGTCTTGACATCACAAAATAAATACCACATGAAGATTTTTATGGATTATTACTCCAAAACAATTCTCTGGTACACTTTGAAGCTGGAGACTGATCTGACATGTATTCATAGTCCACTCAGAACTTCTTCCTTTGCAGTAATGTATTTCCAGAAGCAAACCTCTCCAGTTCATCTAAAGCAGCTTAAATGGAGGTCAATCAAGAAAATATTGAACTTTCTGAAATCCCAAGTCACTGTCTTAAGAACAGTGAAAAACGTGACTAAGAGTGTGTAATATACTACTGAAGCAAAATTATAGAGGACAGTTTTCCTTTCTTCAGCCTCACACACCTTCACATGTAATACTTTCATTGTTTTTCACACTTGATAGGAAATGGTGTGTATTGCAGATTCATAATTCCACTGAAGCTGATTCAAGGATGCTGAGCCAGCTACTATGGTACCTTAATCCACTGTAGCAAGAAGAAGTTGGGTCCTGCAATGATTGCCAACAGATGGTTTCCACACTGTGCCAGCAGCTCCAGGATGATAAGGCAACTGGTCCACCTCTGCTGATTCTGAGTCAGACCATGGAAAAGCATGGCCCCATCACAGATACATAGGAGGGAGAGGAATCTGGCAATCTATTGCTGCCACCATTGGTGCTGCTTTCCCCAACGAGCAGTTGGCATCAGACCAGAAGCAACACCTGGAGACCAGTGCCAAGTGGTGTCCCTCAGGGGTCAGTGCTGGCACCAGTGCTGTTTAACATCTTTGTCAGTGACATGCACAGAGGAATGGAGTGCACCCTCAGCAAGTTTGCAGATGACACCAAGCTGTGTGGCACAGTCGACTTGCTAGAGGGCAGGGATGGCATCCAGAGGGACCTGGACAGGCTGGAGAGGTGGGTCCAGGCCAATCTCATGAGATTCAACAAGGCCAAGTGTAAGGTCCTGCACCTGGGTAGGCACAATCCCAAGCACAAATACAGGCTGGGTGGTGAATGGATTTTGTATTTGTGTTTGGGCTTTAGCTCCAGTCATGGGGCTACTTGTGCAAGTGACAGCCTAAGGTGCTGTAAAGATTTCAACATCATATCAGAAACTGCAAGTCTCTGAACTGGAGAGTCAAGTTTGTCCCACATTGTGTTCTGGTGATCATGTCTCCCAAAGAACGCCTATTCCCATGTAAGTTTTACTGCCTCCCCATCCTCAAATTTAATGAGACTATCAGTAAGGCCTACCAAACTATTGCTTTCATCAAAGAACAAGAGAACTATCTGGAAAGGGCAGAGGGAAACACCTTGAGCTATGACAAGAGGAGAATTCAGCTAGTAACCCTTCAGGAAAATCAAAGCCATCTTTCTCAGCAGAAATAACAGAGACTCCTTAATAAGCTGTTGGCTCATCTTCTCTGCACTCAGTACAGGAGATAATTTTGACGGGCAGACTGCCTGCAGACAGGCAGAAGAATAAGACCTTGAGCTTGTCCAGGCAAAACACATCAGCTTCCCCATCTGGCCACTCCTTTAAGTAAGAGTTGACTTCTTTTAACTCCTTTGCCTCTTCTTGCAGCACTTGCCTCAAAAGGGATTGCCTTTTGCTTAATGAAGCCTTTTGTTTGGTTCCTGCCCTTGTTTTGAACCACAAGAAAAAGACTCCCAAGTAAGAGGAACCATCGCACTAGTCATTTCCCTCCCCCCAGCCCTGTGGCACTGCTAAGATTACCCCTGCACTCTCAAACCCCTGGCTACATGCTGTTCCAATGGTGCAGTAAATCCAGCTCCAGCATTCACAGGACCTGCTGGGAGACACAAGGGCCAACCAAAAGAAGGCCCTGCCAGCGTGCTGAAAACTGTACCTCGTGTGATGCCACACGAAACCTGTCTGGCAGGCATGACACTAGACCATGTTATCAGGCTTCTGCTGGCACAGGAGTACAAGACAAGCATTTCCTGATGGGCTTGAATGCTTGTTCACCACAGGCTAGATGTATGGCATGTGCTTTTTGTGCAGCACCATAACTTGGTGGGCACAATCTGCATACCATGGCGTTACAGTCTTAGAAGGCAGAAATGCGATGCAAACAAAAGAAGTTGAAGCAGAGGCAATCCTTCCTGCTTAGCAGGCAATTCCTTATGCCTCGTTTCTTTGCTGCTTCCCTCTTCTCCTCTGCAACTGTATTTATTTTCCTGATGCTCTGAGGCAGCCCACAGTGGGCTGCCTGCTGCTAAAGGGTGGCTGTGTTTCTTCAACATCAGATCCAGCTACCGAGCTCAACCCATCATCGGAGAGAAGGGCACGAGCAGCCTGGGGCAGTGGGTTGCAGGGCACTTTGTTATGGTGGATCATGCTGTCAGCTGCTCTGCAGAGAGACACTGAGCCTTTGAGTTGCCTTTTCACACCCCAATATCCCAAATTAATGTGAGGATATAATATTACCTTGTGATCATAGACAAGAGCTTGAGGGAGGCAGATTTTACTGTGACCTACTTCCCTAAAGCAAGATAGGAAGGAGAATTTTGCTCTGGCTTAGGAAAAAGGCAGCATTTGCTGTCAGTGCCTGTTTATGGAGGCTCACATTCTCATGCAGGGAAAGCAGAGGGTAGTTATTTGCAGAGGTAGACTTCTGCTGGTTTCCTCATTTGCTTCACCCTGTTGCACAAGCAGCCCTTCAAGCCTACCTACCAAAGTAAGCTGTACCCTCATCAGCTGCTGTTTGACACAACTGCCAGCACAGTGCTGCAAAATAGTGACACTCAGCCTGAGCCTCAGAAGTTACACCAAGGATATGGGAGGAGAAAAGCTGGTTTCCTTGGCTGGCTTTATGTAACTGATGGACAAAAAGGGAGCCTCTTAATCATATGCATGCCTCAGAAATAGGCTCGAGTAATTTGGAATCCTTGTTAGCAAGTAACAGATGAGTTTCAGAGAGGGTACAAACTTAATTTTTGGTGTAATGTTATTGAAATATAAATGAAGTATAAACTTGAATTTAAAAGGAAGAATAAAAATCTCCATCCTGCCTGAAAAAAAAACCATTCACATTTTATTATTTTCTTATATGTAAGCTAATAAGTTCAGATTATTAAAATACTTATTTTAGAGGCAAATGGCTGTTCACAGGATACAAGGCATTCTTCCTCCTTACTTAGTGGGTGATTACTCCAATTCCTGGTCCTGAACTCTGCCTTCCCTTCAATCGACAGTACAATTTGGAGCTTTTATACTGGGACATAGAAACTTTCGATCAAACTGGAGTCTGGTATGTGACAAGTAGTGTCTGTCTCTTCCTCTGCAGCTTGTCAGTTTTCCTTGCTTGAAGAACCTCTGGGTCTCACCTGCTGCTGGGGACATCCCCAACACATTCAGCAACTTAGTCCAGACTCTGACCATTCATTTTAGGGGATTTTTTTTTTTTCTTGATATAACAGAATAACTGAGGTCAGAGCTGGCCCCTCTTCCATATAGGGAAGAGATAGGCAGAAACACTGCAGGAGAAATCCCTTTCCTTTGTTGTCAGGGCACATGTTTTTATTTATGTGCCTCTGGTTACTTTTCTAAATCCTGTTTTCTCTTTCTACAGCCTTGTTGGGAATTGCTTTGAGAAACGCAATGAAGAACCAGACCCTGCTCCCAGGTGCCATATAAGGGGTGTAACATGGGCCAGTCTCCCATGTAAGGCAGCCCTGCATGCTGGAGCAGCATCCTGCAGATGCCTTGCTCAGGCTGCAGCACCACACGAGGGCTTACAGTTGACCCCAAATTTTACTGCTTGTAGACAGAGACTCATTTCAGCTGACTCAATATAATTGAACCAGTCTTTTCAAAATAATATATATTGATTAATGAGTGAATTAAACTATTGAATTCTGGCTCCCTGACCCTTCCGAGGTACAGCCTCTGAAGCATTACACTTTTAATCCTATTCTGCTCAGCTGTATGTAGGAGTTCATGCTGGTGTTTGCCATGCTTAGGAACCTACTTTGGAGTGACATATTTTGAGTACTGTAGCAAGATGTAGCTACTTGCTTGTTTCTGACTAATACATTTCAGGAATCTTTCTTGCTGTTAATAAACATAGTGCTGTTTAATTATTGAGACATTTCATAACAATGTTTTCGAGAGGAAGACAAATTTTATGTTCTGACTAAATAATTAAACATTATGCAAATGTTCGCAACTCTAGCATTCTGCTTATGCAAAACAATACTTGGATGATGGCCTTGTTTGCACAGTGAGTTAGTGTAGCTGGGTTGTAATTAGCAGCAGATATGGCATTGCTGTGGTTTGAAATTATAAACAGGTTCTGATGAAACAGGATAAGCATAGAGGTAAGGCTGAGGGTCATCATTCTTGAAGGAGAAGGAATGTTTTCCCCCAAGAACGACCTGCCATCTCAGCCATACCCCCTGGAGAGCAAGGCCAGCCGTGGACTCATCCTCCTCCAGCAACTTCATCTCAATGCAGAGAGAAAAGTTAGGGCTGTGAGCTGTGACACGGCCTGCAGCATGGGAGAGATGGGAAGGAAAGCCACTGGTTTCCATGCAGGCCCACTTCACCTGTGCCCAGCGTGATACTCTCTGCTTTGTCCTTGCATATTCCCCCTTTGGCTCCTGCAGTCAGGGACAAACCCCAGCTCTTGAGTTTTAGAGTTCAATTATCCACAAACAGGGAGTGTCCTGAGGCTTGACTTTGAGCCCATCAGTACATGTGCCATAACTCTATAACCCAGTTTTAATCACCTTAAAAAACAAAAGTCTCTGCATGTGTCAGCCTTGAAATTTGTTACAGCTCTATTTCTCTGAGGACAAGAACAACAGTAATAGCATGCATGATTGTAATAGTAATACAGCTATTGCAGTTATCAAACTTGTCATCACAGACAGGTTACAAACTGCTGAAAAAGTTTATTAATTGCTCAGTGTTCTCTGGCTGACAGTGGTACTTAATTTTGATTGGTGTCTGCTCCTGACCCCCATCGCATTCACTCTCATTACCTGTGCATTTGGTAGGTGGAATTAGCATTTGCCCACGTGGTTGCACAGCACACAGGATCACGCTAGGAGCTGTCATTCTAAAAAGCACTTTTGGAGAAGAAAAAAATATATCAACACATTTCTCTTAAACTACTGGTTTCCCTTTGTGTGCAGAGTAATCTGCATGCAATTGAGATGAGGCTGAACACCTAGCCTGCATGTGGAGGTGGGAACCTAAAGCTTCTTGTGAATCTGTGAAAAAAGAAATACATTGTTTCATTTAAAAATGTATGTCCTTGGTGTCCTTTCTGGGGGACAGGGCTGTCTGATAGCCCAAAAGCTCTTATCTTATTACTGTCATTTTTGTTGCCTGTTGGAGCTGCAGCAGTGCCTAGGTTTTTTGCTACTTACATGTTATTCCAGATATTTGGGTAGGGCTCCTGTCTGACTGAGGTTCATTTTTCTTTTCCCCAAAACCTTAATCTAAAAAGTCCTAAGATGCAGGAAATTGCACTTATTATTTCTAAATGCCATGAAGAATGCTTCTGTCCTATCTGTTTTCCTTGCCATCTACTATCCTCCTACTGCTGCTTGGATAGCTATAGGATTGCTTTGTGGGGAGGAGATGGGATTCTAAATTGGCAGAAAGATAATGCCCAAATGAAAGAAACATCAGTAAAGCCTTTAAGGCTGGTCAGAATGACTTAATACAGCCTGGATCTCTGCTGCGATAGGGCAAAGCATGAGATCTTTTCATTACAGCAGAGAAACAGCTCTGCTAGTTTAAATGGAGAGTGGTCTTGATAATTATTTTTAGTGCTGTAGAATTCACATGCCAACAGGGATTGTCTTAACACTTGCTGTGTCTTTGAGGGATACAAGTTAAGGTTGATGATTTGTACTATGAGTAACCTGAGCAAGAAGATCTAAAGGTATCATTCTCTTATTTCTTCTCTCCTCCTCCCTGCCCCAAAATCAGCTGCTGACAGAATCACTTTGGCACATGCCTTGGGTTCAAGTGACAGCTCTCATCCTCCCTGGACTAGATCTGAGGCTGCTCATTCATGACCCTGCTGTGGACACACACAGTGAATATACTTCTCACGGTAAAGTTTAGACTGGGCAGGTTGAAGAGGAGACCAAAACCCCCCCCTACCAATGATGAAGGCTGAACTTAGGATTTGAACTTTTTACCTATATCAGACACGATGGAGGTGGACATGATTAGAAGAATACAAGTTTCAGGGTCATTCTTGGTCAAGGTGCTCATGGTCTCCTCCTTCATCCCAGTGTAAACAGGTTTAACCATTTCTGTCTGTTCTTCACAATATTGGTACAGATGTATGAAAGCAAAGCAGGCAGGTAAGAGTGGCATGGGATCAAAGTAAAAGGTGGGGCAAGGACCAAGGGCTAGTCTGACTCAAGTGTTGGTAGGCCACGGACAAGGACTGCAGGTAGTGCAAATGTTCACCCGGCCATTGTCTCAAGCATCAAGCTCCACATAGAGTTTGTCTGGGAATCAGTTTTCCAAGAACGATGCAGAGGGTCATACAGCTGGTGTTATTCATGGAGAAGAAGCCTGCTCCACCCTTGTAAACAACTCCACCTATTAACTTATTGCTACCAACTCCAGCATCCATCTTTTGATGGGAGAAGGAGTTTTCAGCCCCTGCTTCATGGTTTCTCTAGTGGCAGAAAATGTGCACCAAGTTAATCAATTAGTGTTTTTCCTTCTACAAAGGAAGATGTCAGATTGGTGTGAGAGAGCACAGCATGCTTTTCTTCAGCTCCTCCATCTGTAGACCCCTTTGTAGCACAGCTCTTTGCAGATTGTTGACTCCTGTCAGAAACAGAGCATAAATGAAGGAATGTGGCAGCAGTTCCTTTATTCCAGTTTGATCTGCACAGGATGTCCAGATATTACCTTCAGTAAGCTGTGGTAGAAAAAGGAGGAGAGGAAACGCACTGACCAGACATCTCCTAGGTGATAAGGTAAGAGTAGGAGTGAGCTACTTGCCTCAAGAGCTGAGTTTTAGCCAGTAGCATGGTGCCTGGTTTTGACTGTTTACCATCTGGTCTTAACAAAGTGGATTCAGCCATATCCTGTACAACCCTGCCTTTCAGTGGGAAGGAGGATTGATGATGAAGAGCCCAGCTGGGCTATACAAGAAGAGAAGTGAGACAAAGAAAATGAAGCAAACACTAACGTGCAGCCAGCCCACTCTTTGGCAGGGTAGCCTGTGACAGAAGTCTGAGTATAAAGTTTTAGTCTGTGTTGCTTGGCAGTCAGAAATTAAGATTTGCACTGGTTTGGCAAATTTCAGCATTTCATCTCAGGTTTTACAAATCTCCATGCCTTTGGAGAATATGCTAGAGTCTTAACTGTATTCTACACAAGTGGGTATTTTGACATTTGTAGTCTATGGACCTAGAAAATCTTAATAGTTTGCAGCAATTCTGCATACAGCGTTATACAAGAGTCTTTCTTAAAGCTTCATCTACCAATGAGACAGTGTGTCAGATTTTGAGAGGCATTTCCTTCTAAAACATCTTAGCTTTTGCTTACATAAGCTAACTTGGATTCTTTTCTTGTGCTGTCTGAACCTGTAGCTACTTTTGCTAGGAAGAAGTACTTTCACAAACGTATACTCACTGAGGATCTGATTCAGACTGCAGCTTCCCTGCTGTCAGTGGACTGACTGCAAGTTACCTGAAGGTAAGTGAAAAGAGACATCTTCTCAGTGTATTTTGCTTACAATGAAGATGTCCAGTTCATGAAGTCTAGTTTTCAACATTTTCCTTCTTTTAAAGAGAGGCTACTGTGAAGCAGCCACATGGAAAATGAGCTGGCAATCAAAATCCTTAATTCATAACATGATTTCCTTAGACTGTCTCCTCAGTAATGAAACATATCTGGCTGTTTTTTACTTAGGCATGAAACCTCAGCTATCATCAGCAACACTGGCACAATATGAACTTCACAGTTTGCAGGTTTATGTTTATGTAATAGTAGGAATGTGTTTAAAAGCCTCTGCCTTCAGAAGGAGATGAATAAATGTTCATCACCTCCGAGCATATGGCAGAGGCATTTGTGGCTCAGACAGAAGAACCTCCACAGTGAGTCCAACAATGGTGATGTGTGGGCAAAGGTAGAGAAACACAAGTTTGAAGATTCAGCTCAGTTCCTATCTCTTTGAGAGTCTCCATGGACAGATTAGTTGCTCTCTAGAGCACCTCAGTTTTTATCTTTTTAAAGTAGACCAACAATTTACCCACTAGGAAGGATGGCAGCACCATATCTGAGAAGTGAGACACAGCTGTGTGCCAAGAAGCGGCATTGAGCATGTAGCAGAATCACTGAATCACAGAATGTTAGCAGTTGGAAGACCTCCAGAGATCACTGAATCCAACCCCCTCTGGCAAAGCAGGATGACCTAGGGCAGGCCACACAGGAACACATCCAGGCAGGTTCTGAAAGTCTCCAGTGACGGAGACTCCATAACCTCTCTGAGCAGCCTGTTCCAGTGCTCCGCCACCTCACTGTAAAGAAGTGTCTCCTCATGTTGAGGTGGACTCTTATCTGTTCTAGCTTGTACCTTGTCACAGAATTACAGAATATATCCAGTTGGAAGAGACCTTGGAGATCATCCAGTCCAATCTTAGACCCAGCACTGAAGGGTCAACATTAAACCATGTCCCTAACTGTGAACACTCCTCAGGAATCGTGACTCCACCACTGTGCTAGGCAGACCATTTCAATGTTTGATAACCCTTTTGGTGAATAGATACTTCCTATTGTCCAGCCTAAATCTCCCTTGATGCAGCTTGTAACCATTTCCTTCAGTCCTGTCACTTGTCAACAAGGAGAAAAGGCTGTCCCACTCTTCACTCCAACTGCCTTTCAGGTAGTTGTAGAATGCAATAAAGTCTCCTCTCAGCCTCCTTTTCTCTAGACTGAACAATTCCAGCTCCCTCAGATGCTCCTTGTAGTTCATGTGCTCCAGGCCCTTCAGAAGCCTCATTGCCCTATCACTGGGCACCGCCACTGAAAAGAGACTATGGTCTTCATCTTGACACTCAGCCCTCAGATACTTAGAGACACTGATAAGATTCCCTCTCAGCCTTCTCTTCTCATGACTAAACATGCCCAGTTCTCTCAGTCTTTCTTCATAGGAGAGATGCTCAAGTCCTGCAATTATCTATTTCATAATGTAGTCATAGTAAAGGCAGAATAGAGCTTACCTAAATGTGACAATTTTCAGCTACTAAGAATTTGTATCTACAATAATATTTTAATGTAATTTGCTACATCCATTTAATAGGTGCTACACAAGCCACACATAAATACACAAAGTGTGCATCTATCAGCTTTGCATACAAACTAAATATATAATTCCACAAAACAAAAACTGTCTTTTGCAAACTAGCTCAGGTGCTGGAGCATTTGTTAGTTTCAGTTAACATCTATAAAATGGTAACAAGATCTGAATTTCCGTAAGCATCAAACCTGTCTGTGAGACAGGAAAACCTTCTGTATTGTTATGTATTGTTACTATTTTTCCTTCTCTTCCTTTCCCTTTCCATCTTGTCTCCTTCTGCCCTATCATGGTGCCAGGTGAGGGCCTCAAGTCTTCTCAGTATTGCACCATGACTTGAAGCTCAGATCCTCAAGACACCAGGTACTTGAGGATGGTTGAAGAGGAGTTTGGCGTTTGCTTCACCAGCCCTGTGTTGCAGGGATGTCTTGTGACCTTAAGCAGGAGACAGCTCGGGGCACAGACTGGTCACAGGGGCAGCAGGCAATTTTTGGCAATCCTTCCCTGATACACACTGGATATGTTTCTGGCCCCTCTTTATTTTCAATGTTGACATGGAAGTGCAGCAAAAGCCCAGCAGAAATACAGCTTCACTGAGTGGGGTGCTTGGATGGCATACAGCAAAAACAACTCAGTCATGAAAGGCTTAGAATTGAAAAAAAGCAAAAGTGACATGAAATGGAGGTGGAAGCATTGACAGTCCCAAGTTGTTTGCTCTGTTAAAATACAAGGCTAGTGGCAGGGTGGGAATAAATCCTGTCTCTGAGACAGGGAGGATTCAATTTTCAGTCAGAAGTCATAGGCAATTTTCAGATGGCTATTTTTCAGCTGAGCAACGTGTTAAGATGTTTGCTGCCACTGTCAAGCATCTCTGCCTTTTTTACATCTTTCCAATTGCAGAAGATAGCCACAACATGCGTATAGTGAAATGCAAGAACCATGCTACCATGCTTCTGGATGTCAGGAAAAGTGCCTGGGTAGGACCATTTTCATATCTGATGAATGGTAAC
>VWZE01012073.1:37066-74391 GCA_013396675.1 Eubucco bourcierii | reverse complement strand
TGAAGCTGGCTGCTCAGGTGTGTGGGAACAGTCACTGCAGCATATATGAAATTGCAGCAGGCCTGGAACATCTTTTGCCACCTTGTTTTTACTCTGACATTCAGGTAATACTTTAGCAAAAATTTCCCAGCATGAAATCTTCCCTCTGTAGAAATATGATTACGCATTTGTCTCTGGTGTTTTGGTTTTGGTTNCTCTTTTTTTTTTTTTTTTCTTTTCAGTAACCAAAGCTGAAACAGTAAGGATTTAAACTTCCCATATTTTAAAAACAATTTATCTCCTCAAGTCTCCCTCATTATGGTTGTTATAGCATTTGTATGTTCACATTTGCATTTAAACTTCAGCAAAGTGTTTTGAAGTGCTTAATTTTCTCCAATTTCAAACGTATACTCCAGTTGAACAGCAGCGGCTGCAGAATATAAGAATAACTCAGCTGGAAGAATTTGGAACTAAATATTGTTCAGGCCTAAAAAGGAGCTGCTAAGCTCTCCAGAAGTAAGTGGCATTTTAGTATGTTAGCCAAACATCCCCAACTTCTTTCCTCTGGCAGCTTCATCATTTTCCTTCACCATGTGCTTTTCCCATGCACCAAGCAGTAGATTATGCCAACAGGCATTTGATTATTGCTGTGGTAGGTCAGATGAGGGTAATGTTGAATATTTTTTTCCTGCCTTGAACTTTATCTTCTTTCTCAGGAAGCTAATTTCAGGGCAAGATGTCAGAAGGATTGAGAAACAATCACATTACACTTATTCTATTGTTTGTGGAAGTTAATAGTTAACGAGATGCTGCTGAGGGCCAGCTGGTAAACCTTCCTAATGCAAATGTTCGATCCGCAAAAGAAAGCAGGAATGATTAGGCAGTCCTCATGAAATAACTGTCATTAAACTCACCTTGTAGTAGTCTTTTTTTCCCCCAGCAGATTACTTCCCTGACAAAAGGACTTTTATGTGAAAACGTCTCCACTGTGTTTTTTTTCTGGCATGGAAAAGGAAAAAAATTATATCCCTAAGCAATATTAATCTGTTAAAGGCAAACAATAGTGGCTCCTAATGTTTTTAGCATGTTGGTATCACTACAAAAAATTCTGCCATAGATGCATGTATGTGCATGAAGATATGTACTGATTGTTGTTTCAGTGTTACTGTTTTATATTTGTGTTTCTTGACAAAATCCACTTCATTCCACTTCTTTGTAAAAATGAAGACTGGAACACATATGTACGCAATAAATTCTCACCACTCAAGGAATAAAATCACAGAACAGCCTATATGTCAAGACCTTCCAACCATCTCCTGAGCTTCTTTTTTGTGCTCTGTCTGAGTTGCCACTAGCTCATCTTTGCAAACTTTGAGGAAGTCAGCAATACCACTAACTGAGCAGGTACCCAAATGTGTAGAAATACTGAAATATATTTAACAGTTGGGTAAAAAAAAAAAAATACACCCTCTGGAGATCTGTTAAATGTTATTCTTCAGACAGAGTAACTAGTTAGATTTTTCCATGGTAGCTAAAGTTCTAGTGGGGAACTATTTCACTATATCTAGCATAAGAGCCTTACCTAGAGTAAAAATGTGTACTATAAACTTTACTTAAATGAGCTTGAAGACAAGAAAAAAGGGGAAACAACTAAGTTAATGAAAAGGATTGGACATAGCTAACCAGTTCTCACTCTCTTAAGAGTGTGGTGAGAACACATCTCGTGTGAGGTAGATAGAATCATATTCAAAGCTGAGAGTGCTATTTGATTTTGATAGGGGTTTTCAGACCCTAAAATACATATGAAATTCCTGTAACACATGAATCAAATCACTGAAGACAGGGGAGAGGATTATTTACAGAACAGAAATGTTAGACCCTGAATAATGAACCCATAGAGTAAAGCTGCCACTGACTTTCACTGGTTGCACAACTCCAAAGTAACAACCCTCCGGAGGAAAGCGAGTTCATTTCCACACCTCCAAAGCTGTACTCATTTAACAGCCTCTTGGGCAGCACGCATGCCTTTGCAACTTGGACACCCACCCCGACCCAGATTTGTGAACAGTACAATAGACAGAAAAGTTTATTTAACTGGTGCAAAGTAACAAACTACTCTTTAATTCCGACAGTTCTTGACACAACTCTACATAATTAGCACGGTAAGAACTCAAATGCTAAAATAACTACTTGTCACTGGTGAACGAGCCCACCACACAAGGCACCAACACCAACATATGTAATTTCCTCGGCAATGACAATCCCAAACACAACTTCAGGCTGGGTGGTGAATGGCTGGAGAGCAGCCCTGACGAAAAGGACCTTGGAGTCTGGGTTGATGAAAAGCTCAACATGAGCCTGCAGTGTGCACATGCAGCCCAGACAGCCAACCGAGTCCTAGGCTGCATCAAGAGAAGCATGGCAAGCAGGCAAGGGAGGTGATTCTGCCACTTTACTCCTTGAGGTCCCTTCCAACCTTACCACTCTATGATTCTATGACAGGCAGTTCGAGAAACCTGCTTAACTCAACTTCCTCTCACAGTATAGATGCCTCATCACACAGCAAGGCTTGACCCTGAAATGACCAGCCAGCCATGCCTGGGACACACTTCCCGTAGCAGACCACAGGACAACAAGTAAACCAAATGCTGAGGGAGCTATGCCTTTCTTGGAACTCTTCCAGAACACCAAAACCCATAAAACAGACTGAAAGAAGAACACAATACGCACACAAATGCATTAAACCAAGCCAACACCCCGACTGCCATGCTAGCGAGTGAAGGAGATCTCGCGAGAGCGAGGTAGTTATAGAGCGGTGGAAAAGAGCTACAGGACGCTCAGCCAATGAACAGCGCTCTCTGACGTGACGCCCATTGGCTGCCTGCAGGGACGGTAAGAGGCCGGCGGGCGGGGTTTCCGCGCCGGTGGGCGGGGCGAGGCTCTGTTGCCGCTCCATGGCGCTCGTGAAGGGGGGCGGTTGCTTGAGCCTGGTGCGTGGCTGACGAGTGAAGGGCGGGGGGAGAGAGGGCGGGCGAGGGGAGCGAGAGCCCCGCCGCGAGCAGACACAGTTGCTCGCCGCCGCTCCCGACGCCTGCGTCCCGCGGCTCCCCCTGCCGGAGCGCAGCGCACAGGTGAGAATAGCAGCAGCGGTCAGCGGATCCCACGCATACTACGAGCCTCGGCCCCTACTGCCGCCTTCTAGCCCGAGTTGAACCCGGCACTTGGGTTGGGCGCAGCTGCAGCCGACTCTGATTTTTAGGGGGCTGGGGCCGGACGTCTCTCCGCACCCTCGGGAGGGGGTGTGCGGTGAAGGTGCTTCCTCTCCTAGCGCCACGGAGTCCCTGCGGTGTCGCCGGACGGAGGGGAGGTGGGAGGCTGGGGACAGTCCTGCTTCCCTGTCTGCACAAATATACCCTTTTGCGCTCGCATGCACCTGCATGGTGGTGGCGTAGGGAGCGCTTACAGCTCTTTGGCCGGACTTGCTGCTTCCCCCTCCTTTCTCCCTGTGCTGGGGGTGCCCGTGGGGCGTGTGGAAGGCGGCGCTGCGCCCTCCTTCTCTGGCCGGAGCACTTGAGAAAGACCCTTCCTCCTTATCTTCCCTGGGTGTCGGGAGCCCGAAGGGGATTCTGCAGACTTTGCAGTTTCCTATCCCTTTCCTTTCACCCCACAAGCTCGCTTCGATGCACCGGGCGCCGCGCCGTTCTCTGGACCGACGCTCTCCCTCCTTTCCCATCTCCGTCAGCTCTCGCCCTCTGCCGCCCGGCAGAACTGGCAGCGGCCGGTGCCTATCTCCTCGCCTGATTTTTCGCTTCCCTGACTAAACAGCTACGGCCGGGGCTGAGAAACACCGGGGAAGGTCCCAACTAACTCGGGAGACGTTTTCGGCGGAGGCGGCAGATTCCCTCTTCCCACTCGGCTGAGAAATGGCAGGGCGCCGGCGACCCTGAGGTAACTGCCGTTAACGGTGGCGGGTGACGGCGCGCGGTTGGAAGCGAGGACGCCCGCGTCACCCCCCCGCGGCCAGCCGCGCGCCGCGGGGCTTGCTGAGGCGTCTACGTTCAAGTAAGGTGGAAAAGCCCCGGTTTAGCGAATCTCCGCCTTTTCCTTATTTTTGTCTTTTAATCGGGTACCGTTCTCCCACACCTTGAAGAACAACCTTGTAAGTGCGGCATTGCTGCCGCGATAGGTGGTTTCGCACCTCCCGGCAGAATGGGGTCTGGGCTCATCCTCACAGAAGTCTGGCACCTTTCAGGCTTCCATCCCGCACCAGGTAACCCTTCAGCAACTAGGTAAAGAACCTCCGCAGCGGCGTTAAAGTGTATCTCTTTTTATGGTGTGCAGTTGGAAATGTGCTTTGTATGTATTTTGGGAGTGTCTAGATGCATGCAGGAACTTCTTCATTTATTTAACCAGCGATTCACTAGGTTGCTGCTCAGCACCAGGGAAGAGTCGGGTACCGTTGGTACCCAAGGCCTTCAGCATCGAATAGGGTCATTCTTGTCAGTCTGCAGTGGGAAAGGTTCAGGTCATAATGGTGCTGGAAAATTTCATAGGTTTCATCTGTCTGGCTATATACCATGCCATAATGTTGGCTCAAACTGGGTTGCACCTCAGTGAAATTTGTTTTGTTTGCATTGTGAATTATTGAAGAATCCTAAACTGACCACCTGGCAGTTAAATA
Source organism: Eubucco bourcierii (assembly GCA_013396675.1). Lineage (NCBI taxonomy): Eukaryota > Metazoa > Chordata > Aves > Piciformes > Ramphastidae > Eubucco > Eubucco bourcierii. The sequence goes on along the minus strand of VWZE01012073.1, from coordinate 69,731 downwards.
ATTTATGTACCATCTACACATGAGTTTCTGCTGGTTTAACTATACGCGTTTTTAAAAGACAGACTGCTTCTGGTTCATGTTTGGCCTGATGTATGCAGTTTAATATAGTGAAATGCTTGAATAGTCATTGAAGTACTGCTGAGCTGTAGCTGAGTTGCCAGTGCCTGTGCTAAGAGGAGTGGTTACAACACCAGAAGAGAAGGGTAAAAGCAGAACCAACCAACAGAAAGTCATTATAATTATTAATTTGACATAATGTTGTGCATACTCACTGGTAATTGAATCATGTTGCTACTAGTTTTTAAATTTATTTAAAAAAAAAAATCAGGCTGTATTTTGTGTGGATTCAAGTAGTACAGTGAGAAGCCCTGATTACAGATGTGAAAATGGTGCCCACACTTTCTAACAAGGTGATTCACTTTCCTTTCATTATCAGGTGATGTTTTTATTTTCCTGATTGCCCTCTCTTATTTGCATGTTGGACTAGCTGTCTGTTGCCCCCACTGGGATAGTCTGTCTAGTTGACAGACTGGTCTCCTTAATGCACACTTGAAGTGCTCCAAAGAGGTATGACTGCTGCTGAAATAACTGCGAAGTTAGATTATGATTTAGGCATCCTCACTTCAGAGCCACTTTAGCCATGTTAAACTGTTGGTGTCATTGAGCTTATTGGCATCTTAGTCACTTACTTTGATAGTCTGTCAGTCAGCTGAACTTCCTAAATTTGTGTATACAGACCTTTTAAAATACCCTGGCATTTGGAGATCTTTATCTCTCTTTGCAATTAAATTTCACCCAGACTTTTTATTCTTTCACATAATTGCTATTGCAAACTGTTCTGGCTTTTATTTTGTCCATATCTGATTCTGAGCGCTGGTGCTGATGGTATTTCCTGGCATGCTTTTCTGTGTTAGCTTTCTATAGGTCTTTCAGTTGCTATTATCTTGAATTGTTTTGAATCTGGGTTTCTCATAAGGCTTTTTGCAGTTCTTTCTAGTCCTAAACTCATTTTGTTTGTTAGTGAATTTTACCATCCATTTTGCTTCCTTTGTACTTGGCATTTTTTTCCTTCTTCATAGGTACTATGTAATTTCTGAGTTAATGTTTAAAGGCGCAAACCTATTTGTCCATAAAGTTCCTTAAAACAAAACGCATTATTAGCATATGTGAGGTAATAATAGTCTGAAGGTAAAGACTTTCTGTAACCTTGATGTCGTGACAAAAATTTGCATACCAGAGTGTGTAGTTCTTCAAGTCTGTCATTCACTGCCATTGATTTGTTAACCTTGCCTGTTGGTTATGTCTTGTTTTGCAAGCTCTTTGGTGAAGGTAGCATGTGTGTGATACAAGCTTAGGAAGAGTAGTTCAGATTTGACTGGAATCTCTTGCTAGTGTAATAATTTTTTCCCCCCCCCCCCCTTATTCTAAATGCATGTGGGCTAGAGAGTGATGGATTTCTTCCAAGAAAAATTCAGAGCAAGTTATTTATTTCTGGGTGGCATATTTGTATCAAATGCAGTTCATAGTGGGGAAAAATGGGCAGTTTTTGAGAGTTAGAAGAGCTATTGTAAAGGATCCTTTAGCACATAAAGAACAAATCTACCTCTGCTCTCATCATCTAAAGTTGATTAGTTTATTTCCCTGTGCTCTTTGTCTTGTTCAGTTAGGACAGTGTCATTAGATGCTGGCTGTATTTGGTAAGTTGAATATTTGGAATATTGGAAATATTCCAAAGGATGTGGAAACTCCCTTTGGGCTAAAAGTGAATTGTAGGTAATTTCTGTGCTTAGCCAGTGTGTCTGTGTGGCAGAGATAGAGCAGTGATATGGTCACATCATGGTATTTTGGTGGGCTTTTGGGTCGTTGCCAGTTAGTATAGATTGAATAGTCTGTTTGACTGCATGTTAGACTGTACCCTGTGCTTCAGCTGCTAGTAAACTGGGAAAAAAAAATTGGTTGTGAATGGATCAAACAGGCTTGCACTGAGCAGAGAAGGATGAGTGATACAGATTTGTAAAAAGTGTTTAAAACTTGGATCTCTTGGTTTGCTGGGGCAGTTGTGCTGTTTTGTTTACATTAGGCCTCACTGATTTTGGAGGTGTTTTGTCAAAGTGAGTACTTTGGAGTGGGGCCTTGACTTTCTGGCTTCCTGAAAACAGCTCTTGTATCACTTCACCTTCCAGAGCGACATGTGATCTTGCCTTGAGTTTATGATAAAATGGTACAGTTGATGATGTGTATATTTGTCCTTTAAAGACCAAATGCATGTGAAGTATATCTCTTCCAGATCCAAGCAGCCTTAAGAGAAAAAGGACAAATTAATCTAACAAGTTTTATTCTGAGCCAAAACTAAGGCAGTGCGAGGGAGGTGCCTGTGAGCCACAGTAATGAGCATATCATAGTATTTCTTTACTGTATTTTGGTACATGGGTTACTCTTGTAAATATTTTTGGTATAATCTGATAAAATTCTGTTTTCTTTAAACAGGATTAGAAGAATAAAGAGAAGTTTAATGTACAAGAGCTGTAAGGAAGGTTTTACAACAGTTTGAAATGGATTGATTTATTTTGCCTCTGATATGAGAGATCTACATTTTGTGTCACTATTTACCATCTGCTGCTGATGGACTTCAGCTGACTTCATCAGAGCAAGCCCAACAGATAGGTCATCATAGCTAATAAAACATAAACAAGTGTGATGCTGAAATGAGATGAGGCTCCGAAATGGAACTGTGGCCACCGTGTTAGTTTTCATCACTACTTTCCTCAGTTTGTCCTGGTATACTGCATGGCAAAATGGGAAGGGTAAGTAAAAGGCTCCAAAATGAAATTAACCTTTAAGTGGCTGTATGACAATGTAAATTGCTTGTGAACTAGATCAGCTAAGTATTACCTTAATGAGGAATAAACACCTGCTAGTAGATTCAGGAAAAATACCTTGGAGTGATCCTGATTTTAGGAAGAAGTAAAACAAATGTTGCTACTGGGAAGAAGAGGCTGGTTCAGGCTGAATAGTTATGTTTTGTGTTTTTTGTGTTTTTTTTGGGTTTTTTTACCTCCTTCGTAGTTGGAAAAACTTAGTCTCTCATTGTTGTGGTGGCTTTTTTTGGCATTTTTTTCCTTATTGTTGTGGTTTGGGGATTTATTTTTTTTCCCTCCACACAACATATGGCCAATGGACCCAGCTGTAGAATGTTATTTTTGGTGTTGCTTTCTGTCTTTCCTGATGATTCAATGATGGCAGTGGCAAACTGCCAATCAACGTTGTTGAAAGACTTTTCCTGCTGTCTTTGAATGAAATGTAAAATATTTCTTGTCAAGAGCATGATATAAGTAACATGAACAAATTGACAAGGTAATGGGAAATGCATCTCTTATAATAACAAGCAATCTCATTAAATAATCAAGTAACTATTGTGTGCAATAGACTTTTACCTTATTATTTGTCATTGTTGATCTTGTTGACTCTGTGAACCTTGGAAAATTCAGTTTTTCTAAGGGTCAGGACTGCTTTCTGCAAGTAAGATTTTTCAGTTTTGTCCTTCAGTAAAGCAAATGAAATTGTTCAGCATGTTCAGCAGTGGTTTCTAGAAAAAAGGTGGGGACTTTCTTATGAGTTGTTCTCTTGAAAAGTAGTAGAGTATATCCTTCAAAGATAAGTAATTTAAAAACATATGTTTTGTCCTAGATGAGATTGATGCATGGTTTGTTCTAAATATTCTGCTGATAACATTATCTTCAGTTGTGCCTCAAGTGCAGTAAGAGGAAACTGAGATTTTTCCACCCCTAGTGCCTGTTGTAGCACAGCAAATTTGTGACCCTCATTTAGATATAAAGAAGTAGATGAGTTCTGTGACATATTGAATTTATATTTTTTCCCCCCATTGGTCACTTGTTGGAGAAGCAGATGCTTTGTGGTGTGATCTCTGCTGTAGCAGTTGGTTGGTAGGCTAGCCTTCTGAACATAAGCAGCAGGAAAAATGTCAGATATTCAGAGTTGTGGTAAGAAATTTTAATTGGACAACAAAAGCTTAGATGTGCCAAAGACTGACAAGAAAAGGATATTTGAGTAGCACTGTAATTTTTTTTTTTTTTTCATTTTTGGCTAATACCATATTTTCTAGTTAGATTTTATTTTATTAATTTCTTGCTGAAGAACCTCACACAAATTTTGCTTTTACTTCAGCAGAATACATTCTTTCTCATGGATGTTTTTGTAATTTGTCTTATTATTTACAACCTTTTTTTTTTGGTCAAAGTGTAATACAAAGAAAAATCTCTGTTAAAAGAAGCTAAAAAAAATATGCTCTTTGGAGAGTACTAGTAAAAATAGCACTTAGTGACAATTTAAGCTTTTGTTGGTCAGACTGTTCTATTTTTAAATTGTTTTTTTCATTCCAGATGCTTCAGATCAATACTTCATGTTGGTATAAAAGTCATGCATTTATTTATCTTATTCCAGATCATAGAATGGTAAGGTTGGAAGGGACCTCAAGGATCATCTAGTTCCAACTCCCTGCCATAGGCAGGGACACCTCCCACTAGCACAGGTTACTCAAGGCGTTGTCCAACCTGGCCTTGAACACCTCCAGGGAGGGAGCAGCCACAACCTCCCTGGGCAACCTGTTCCAGTGTCTCACCACCCTCGCTGGAAAGAACTTCCTCCTAACATCCAATTTAAGTCTCCCCTCTGCCAGTTCAAACCCATTGCCCCTTGTCCTGTCGTTGCAAGACCTTGTAAATAGTTTCTCCCCAGCCTTCCTGTAGGCCCCCTTCAGATACTGGAAGGCTACTATAAGGTCTCCTCAAAGCCTTCTCCAGGCTGAAGAGCCCCAGCTCTCTCAGCCTGTCCTCATAGGAGAGCTGCTCCAGCCCTCTGATCATCTTTGTGGCCCTCCTCTGGACCTGCTCCAACACTTCCATGTCCTTCCTGTGCTGAGGGTTCCAGAACTGCACACAGGTGGGGTCTGATGAGAGCAGAGTAAAGTGGCAGAATCACCTCCCTTGCCCAGATCTTACTGTTGAGCACTAAGATGGTAATTTAAGTAAAAAATAGTGTAAAGACATTGCTAATGTGTTAATTAATCGCAAATCGCACTTACAAAACTATAGTTTAGATAATTTACTCTTAAGACATTGCTTGAGGAGAAATGTATATATGGAATATTGCTTTTTTAATATTATGTTTGGCATTTTATTAATTTACACAGGTTAGACTTGAGTTCATATATTACCACATTTTCAATCAGTGATATTTCTTCATCAGTGGAAAAGGTTGAGAAACTGATTATATGTACTTATTAAGAAATGTATTTCCAAGATGGATTTAATTTTATTTAGTAAACTTTTCAGGATTGTATCTTTACATGTTGATAACATTTTTATTACTAATTATTAAGTCACTCTATTAGAAGTGAGTATAGCAGTTGTTGTTCCCATTCACTGAAAGGCTGTGGGATGTCATGGTGCCTGGTTGTCATTTTTCATTATCATATTTGTATATCATTCTCTAGATTACTGTAGATATTCGTCAGTCTTTGGACAGCAAAGTAAATCTATGTTTGGTAAAACATTGTTTAAAAGAAAAAGTAAACTCCCAGATTACTAGCTTCTCAATGATAACTAAGTTTTTTTTTGTTGGTTTTTTTTTTTTTTGTTGTTTTTTTGTTAAAACTGAAACAGTGCCTTGTTTCTAACAACCCTAATCCAGTCTTCAAGTGATAAACCTTAATTGAGGAACTAGGATACTGGATAATTGTCACCTAAAATGTGAAATAATGTGTAGAATACCAGTAAGACTGTGACAATGTAATGCTTTTGTGTATCTGTCTTCCTTTAGTAAATATACCTGGTCCTAGCTTGTGCAGGGACTTCAAGGCGATACAGGCTTGGGTACTAATTTGAAATGCAAAACTTTTTGTCTGCTGAATAGTACTTTACATACTTTAAGAAGTGCTGAAAAGTTGCCAGGAGTTGAACATACTGTCTCAAGTGCTGTTGCTGGAAACAGCCTGGTTTCAGCTTACCCAGTGTTTTGATGATGTAAATAGCCTTTCATGGGGTAGATACTGCTATTTGTAAGAAATGGCCAATTATGTGGCTTTGCTTTTAAAGTTAACTATACTTGAAGAAGGTTGACTAAAAGACCTCTGGTCATTGGATGGAGTCTTCAAAGTTAAACCAAGATATTTGGCATTTTCTGGACCCAGGCCTTGAATACATCTGTGGAAGACCTCTTTGGTGGGATTCATGAACAAGAGTTGAAAGACTGTTTTCTTGGAGCTGAAAATGTACTTTTGTTAGCACATGTGAAGTATATGTTGAGAATCAAATATTACCAATATGTAGATGACTTAGATGCAGAGAAGGAGCACTTTTAAATGGTCTGCAGTCACTTTACATTCACAGTTGGTCAGTTCAGTGCAAGATGTCCTTGAATTCCTCCTGAGACTGCCCTCTTACACAAGTGATAACTTTGTGATTTAACATGCTCTGTTTTGATTGAATCTTGCTTTCTGGTACTACTGACCTGCTCAGGCTTTACAGATCTTCAATACCTCATTTGTGAGCTTTTATTCCAAAGACAGTTCTCAAGATCTAACCAGCATAAAACAGTACTGTGAACCTACCAGTCACAAAAATTCTACCAAAGCTGTTGAACACTATAGAGAGTGTAGTCTTGGTACTTTGATCTTTAATGTGACTAGTGGTCTGAGTACATAATGTTCCAAAAAAGTGCCTTGTTTACCATCCAAAACAGATAGAGAGCAGTCCTGAGGAGGACTTGAGAGTTCTGGTTGATGAGAAGCTCAATGTGAGCTGGCAGAGTGCACTTGCTGCCCTGAAAACCAACCGTATCTGGGGCTGTATCAAAAGAAGCATGGCCAGCAGGCTGAGGGAGGCGATTGTGTTCCTCTATGCTGTTCTTGTGAGACCCTGCCTGGAGTACTTCATCTTGCTTTGGAGTCCCCATCACAAGAAGGACATGCAGCTCTTAGTGGAGGGCATGAAAATTATCAGAGGGCAAGAGCACTTCTCCTGTGAAGACAGGCTGAGAGATTTTTGGGTTATGCAGCCTGAAAAAGAGACGAATGACCTTATAGTAGTCTTCCAGTGTTTGAAGGTGGCCTATAGGGTAACTGGAGAAGGGACATTTTGCAAAGGCATGTAGTGACAGAACAAGGGCTAATGACTTCAAACTGAAAGAAGTTAGTTTTAGATTAGACATTAGAAAGAAACTCTTTGCCATGAGGATGATGAGGCACTGGCACAGGCTTCCCAGAGAAGTGGATACTCCAATCCTGGAAGTGTTCAAATCTGGACTGGGTGGGGCCATGAGGAACCTGATTTAGTAGGAGGTGTCCCTGCCCATGGCAAGGGGGTTGTAACTAGATGATCTCTAAGGCCTTTTCAAATCTAAACCATTCCAAGACTCTATGATAATGCTCAAGATCCTTCTCTTCTGGATGAAAAAATGTCCTGATGCTTGTCATCAGCATGGAAATTGGGAAGGAAAGTAAATAAATTTACTGAATTAGTGCACATATGATAGGATGAAATTCCTCAGCAAAGCATTCACTAACCTCATCATTTGGTTCTCATGTTCATACTCTGGTCTTGCTGCATTCAATTAAACAACAAAAATAAAGGCAGCTTTTTGTGTCAAGGATGTGTGCTTTTTTCTTGGTGAAAGACAGTAGTTGACAGTGTCTTGTGATACTGTAAAGCATTTGGTTACTTGAAGCAGTGAGGACATATATCAAATATGTATTGTGAAAATCTGATATAGCTTCCCTTTACGGCTGTCTAAACTGGTTTTCAGAGCAGTCTCAAACTAGTAGTGTATGTCATCTTTGTACCATGTAAAATATAAAACATTTTTCTTCAATGATGAAGAATTAGCTGAAAAGTTTCCTGTTTTTCAGTTCTTCCAAGGGTGGTGTAGTAATTGTGGAATGTATTCACTGCGCAAAGATGGCTTATTTTGGTCCATAGATTTAAATTCACATGGGAAGACTTCCAAGAGGACTTCTGAGTTATTTAACCAGCTTCCTAGTTTGAATATTCACTCTTACTTAAGTAATGATGGCTGGAGCTGCTTGTGTTTTTTTAAACACAGGACACTTCCTCTTATTTGAAGAGGAAAATGGCCAGGGTACTATAATAAAATGATTATATTCTTTCTCCTCTGACTGTTTCAATAAAATTAGAATTACCACACCTTCTTGGCCACAATAATCTTTAAGTGCTGAAAAATAACTAAACTTGACAACAAACATAAGAAAACCTAATTGAGATTAAACCAAAAAAACCTCAGCCAGTGGTCAGAATTTTTGGAGTAAGAATCAGGAATTAATACTAATTCCTAGAGAGAGAAGAGCCCTGCAGAGCTGTGGAGGAGACAGGTCAAGGAGGACAGGATATGTATGGTGGAATTTCTTTTTCCCTTGGGAGTGGCTATGCAAATATTCTCTTAAAAAATAGATCCGAAATCTGAGAGACACATGTTAGTATTTTGTGACTATAACCACCTTAGTTTATGCTTTGGTCCTAAGATAAACTGTTATTCGAATAAATGCTGATTGCAATCTTCTGGTTGCGTGTTCTGAATTTGAGAGCTGTGTACTGATTTCCCACTGAGGTGAATCAAGACCAATCAAAATTAAATGGACTACAAACTGATAAGAGTGCAGGCAGGGGAAGGGCGGGGGGAAGGAAGGAACAGGATGGGGTGCTGAAGTAGAAAGTGCCAGTTTGTCTGGAGAAGCGAGGCTTTCTATTTAAAAGGGAAGTGTTGGTTTCCTTTGGAAATTCTGTAACGGATCTTCTGGGAGCTGCAATTAAAGGAAACGGGAGTTTCCCTTTTCTTTGACACCAGCACAAGAAAATTACTCTGGTCTTTCTCTGTCTAGGAGCTTGGTTTCTCAAACTGATGAAGTGATTTTAAGTTTATTTGCAACTTGACTTAGTGTGAGGTGTACCTGCCCATGGCAGTGCAGTTGGAACTGTATGATCTTTGAGGTCCATTTCAGCCCTGATGGTTCTGTGATATACTTTAGTAATAGTAAAAGCAAGAGTTGAATGTCATTAAAAGGCAGGTAGGTTTGAAATGGTTTCTGAGAATCCTGGGCAGGTAGTGAACATTCTGTCCCAAGTGAGTCAAGCAGGAAAGTTATCTATCCCATCTGTTCAGGTTTAAGTCTGGAGTATCTTTGTATATTTTGTTAGGTGGGCAGTATCTTGTGCCTTTTGCTGTGGAACTTCTCTGACACGGGTGATTTTGATGAGCTGCAGTGTAAAGGATTGCAACCGAAGGAACTTTTGCAACACTGCCTTGTCTCCTTGCTTTTTTTGGTAACCTGATAACTAGGTTAGCTTGACTGTTTATAGGATTCTGAAATGTAGTTGCTACCAGAGTGTTTAATGTGATCAGATTGAGCCAACATTTTGAGGCACTGCTCTTGATTGTGGTCTAGTCCTCAGGAGTTGGGGAAGGATAATACTTTTGCTTGAGGTGAGTTCTCCTAATGCATCTTTATCCTGAATCTGCTATGCTTACATGACTCCTCCAAAATGCTGCTTGCTGCTCCCGTGAGTAATTTAGCCAACTTAGGGTACAAGCAGCTGTGTCAGCTTTCTTTCCTTATGTAAGAGGTCTATCTACTAACAAACAGTTGTGATGGGCTGCAAGCCAATGTATATTTCTCTTCTAGCTACTAACTGTCTTCATGAAGTAGTTAACAATAGATACATGGTCAAAATTTTAACATGGAAAATTAGGAGTTTTGCAGTGATCTGTCCTGGTTTTGGTGGTGGTTGATATTTTACATGGTGAACCTGGGTGATGAGAGGGAGCAATTTTTTACTAAATTTCAAACACCGCCATGTTGGCAGGAGCAGCAAAAGCAGACAGAGAGACTGAAGTTTAAAATAACTTATGCAAATAGGCAACCTAGTCAGGAAGTGGGGTGGATGGAAAGTTGAAAGTAGGTGAAAGTGCCCCAGACCAAGAAAATCAAAGCAATTTAACTTTAGTTAATCGAGAATGAAAATTTACTGCAAATCACATCATCACATTGTTGCAGAAGAAAAAAAAATTACAGAAAAGGGTAAGTAAAGAAGCATGAACTAACTACTTCAGTAAGACACTCTGTCCACTTTCTGCATGGTGCACTGATAAGGAAATAGATTCATTAGATGGAACTCAAAGGAGCAATGTATGATCAAAGACCTAGAAAATATACTTTGTAAGGAAAGGGTCACTGTCCTGACATTCCTTAAAGTGTGAGAAGAGAGACAGGAAGGTGTCTTAACAGTATTTTGAAAGTTCTTAAATAGAGACACTCACTGTGGCCACAGACAATAGACTGACAGAATATAAAGGGCTGAAATTAATAAGGGAGGGCAAGATTAGGTACTGGAAAATGCTTTTGTAATAGCAAGTTTAATTACATACTTGAATAGACTGTTTGGTCTGAGGGATTTCCGTGTAGATGTGTTCAAGAACAAGGTAAACCAGTGATGACAAGATAACCAATACCATATTTGTATCAATAGAGATTGGGGCTAGCACAAATAGATGAAGTTAAACTGTTTTTTCAAGTCTGTGTGACACTCCCAAAATAAGTCCTTGGTAATAGGGAAGATCTACAGCGGGCCGGAATGATCTGACTTTGAACAAGGTATCTTTCTGAAATTAATTTTGACTGGGGGCTTTGGACTAGATGACCCCTAGAAGTCCCTTCTTACCAAAGTTGTTGCAGGTATTCTTGACTTTTGCCAAATTTGTCTCCTCTACTGCCAGAAGCAGCATGGCAGTGTATTTCCTTTTTAAAATACTATTGATGTTTGCATGAGTTATGTGCATGGTGCTTTAATGGCATAAACTTTGATCCCTTAAAGTACATAAAATATTCCTTTTTATTTGCAGATCCTTATTATTGCAGATCCACTTAACAGTTTGTTGTTAATATCCACAATCCTTTCTGTAGCTAGGAACCACAGAATCATAGAATGCATTTGGTTTGAAGGGACCTTTAAAAGTCATCTAGTCCAACTGCTCTGCAGTAATCATGAAAATACTGTTAGAAAAATCTCAAAGTGATTTATTTTTACTTTTCAAGTGTGGTTTTATTTTTTTCTTTTCCCCACTGCCACAGTTTAGAGTAACATCTTACCTTATTCATGCTGTGTAATCATGACTTTAATTGCTGCTCACATAACAAAAAATCTTTTCCTATTATTGATAGAATCTTTAGAATTAGAATTCTGTAAGTTGTTTCTTCTGAGACACTGGTAAGTCTATAATTTAGTTTTGTTTATAATGCAGTATGTTTTGTTTTCCTGAAAATGGCAGAAAGTAAATAGAAGGTGGTTACTTTGCTAGCAGGGCAAGGTTTTATTCCATTTAGGCAGTCTCTGACTAAAAAGCAATTACTCTGCAGTATTTTAGAGCTGTGCTTCCAACTACTTTTCTGGTTGACTCCTTGGCTTTCACACAGCTTTTTGTCTGTTCCTGTGGATGCTTCCCACAGACATGCCACCTATTTATCTAACAGTAAACAACAGAAACCCTATTTTTTTTATGGTAGCCTATAGTTTTACTATGTTATGCTCAAAAATAATTTAAAAGTTTCCTGTGCTTATCAAGTATAACTGTGGTTATTGTAGCCTGCAGATACACCATGGTTTTATGTATCAATACCATAGATTGGTTTAGGTTTTAAAGGAACTTCAAATATCATCTAGTTCCAACCCCCCACCATAGGCAGGGACACCTCCCACTAGACCAGGTCACACAGGGTCTCATCTAACTTAGCCTTGAACACCTTTAGGGAGGAAGTATCCACAACCTCCCTGGGCAGCCTGTTTCAGTGTCTCATCACCCTCACTGTAAACAACTTCTTCCTAACATCCAGTTTAAATCTCCCCTCTGTCAGTTTAAACCCATTTCTCCTCATCCTATCATTACAAGACCTTGTAAATAATCCCTCCCCAGCCTTCCTGTAGGCCCCCTTTAGATACTGGAAGGCTACTACAAGGTCTCCTCAAAGCCTTCTCTTCTTCAGGCTGAAGAGCCCCAGCTTTTGTAGCCTGTCCTCGTAGGAGAGGTACTCCAGCCTTCTGTTTGTCTTTGTGGCCCTCCTCTGGATTCACTCCAAGAGTTCAGTGTCCTTCTCGTATTGGGGGCTCCAAAACTGTACACAGTATTCCAGGTGAGGTCTCAAGGAGCAGAATAAAGGGGGAGAATCCACTTCCTTGCCCTGCTGGCCACGGTGCTCTTGATGCAGTCCAAGACACGATTGGCTGTCTGCGCTGTATATGCACACATTACTGGCTCACGTTGAACTTTTAATCAATCCAGACCCCAGATCCTTTTCCTTAGGGCTACTCTCCAGCCGTTTGCCACCCAGCCTTTATTTGTACTTGGGATTGTGCCTACCCAGGTGCAGGACCTTACACTTGACCTTTCTTTACTTGAATTTCATGAGGTTGGCCTGGGCCCACCTCTCCAACCTGTCCAGGTCCCTCTGGATGGCATCCCTTCCATGTAGCAAATCAACTGTGCCGCAGAACTTGGTGTCATCCGCCAACTTGCTGAGGGTGCACTCGATTCCCCTGTACATGTTGCTGACGAAGGTGTTAAACATGTAAGTTTCCTCAGACAGTTCAGAAATACGCTGAACTAAATCTTTCTCCATTACAAATTACTATTGAAGTAGTTGTGCAGATAAACAACCCTCATATGTAGTTGCATAGCCCCTAGAGACAAATTATAAAGGTACCATTAGAGAGAGATTTTTGAATTAAACAAACGTGCTGGGATTGCATTTGACGTACAAGATTGTTAATTTGCTGCAGTGTGGGAATGTGGTGAAGCTTTGATCTTGTTTGCCAGAAGGACAAGTTAGAAAGAACATGTACTCAGAAACAACTTGTTGAACACAGTTGTCAAGGCACAAAGAAACAAGGAGCATCAGCAAGCTCAACCTGCTCACACGTGCAAAAACAATCTGACTTCTGCGATTGTTTGAATTCTGTGTCCAAGCTAATAAGAATTTGTAAAACTTTCAACACTTAGAATAGCACTGTTAATTGTGAGGTCTTGGCACTCTTCAGATCAGTTATCTTCTGAATGATAAATTTTCTTCTAATGTTGATCTGCTATTACTAATCTCGTTTTAGCTTAGGAAGCTAACTTTTCTCGCTACAGTTACCCACCTGTCTGTAGACTTTGTTGGTTTGGTTTCTGAGAGGAGGGAAAGGAATGATTTGAATTAACAGTGTCTTGATTTACTCACACAACTACTCACAGAGTTACTGACCATTTTGTAGTAGAAACAAATCATATTAAAGTATTCAAAAGCTTTCACAGAATCACAGAATGTTAGGGGCTGAAGTGGCCTCAAAAGATCATCTAGTGCCACCCCCCTGCCAAAACAGGATCACCTGTACCAGATCACACAGGAACACAGCCAGGTGGATCTTGAATATCTCCAGAGAGGGAGACTCCATGACAACTTCCATGTTGTCAGAACTGAATGGTTACTTCTTCTTTCTGTGTTGTCGTTCTACTTTCCTTTGTGCTTTGTTTCCTTGCCACATTGGACTGTAGCCGAATTAATACATCTGAGAATATAGAGCATCTTAACTCAAAATCTGAACCCTGAGCATTTAATGGTGTGTGAGCATATCATGTGCTTATTCTTGCAATACATGCACCTGGATTTTCCTGAACATGATTTCTTCATTGGAACCTTCAGATGTAGCCTCAGATGAGTAGATGCTGCTGCACAGGCATCCTGTTACTAACCAGGTTGCTGTATGGCCAGAAATCCCAGTTGTGTACACAGACATTGTTTACGTGTGCATGGTGATACCTTTGGAAAGAGTTAAATAAATGCATATTTGTGATAAGTAGTTGCTGAACAATTGCATTGTAGTCCAAGTGCTTTCAGGATGTCTGAGACAGATCAAATGACTGCCCAGCTGGTTGGTGTGTGCTGTGAGTCACATTTTAGGGGATGTGTAGAGGTACATGTATTGTAGTTTGTGTGGAAATGTCAGAATTAAACATTTTTGCTTTGTATAAACATACCTGTTGATCAGAAAGGCTCTAGATAGAAATAAGGAACACCTTTCTGAACTCCCATGTGTAGACACGACAGGAGAATAACTTTTCTCATGTAAATGTGGTGCATACCACTCATAGGTAGAGATGATCTTCTTGGATAAGGGCTTATTTTCCTGTCTTCTTCTCCACACTGCTTTACTGAGAAAGCAGTTGTATAAAATAAACATACAATTTCATATTATACAGGGACACTGAAAAAGACACTAATGCTTTGCCCTGTATTTGCAATATGTTTCTTTAAACTTAACTACTATTTATAGTAATAATATAGTAATATTTATAAATGGAATAAAATGCAAATACCTAAAGGATGGGTGTCAGGAGAATGGGCCCTCTCTTTTTTTCAGTGGTGTCCAGTGATGGGACAAGAGGTAATAGGCACAAAGTTGAGCATAGGAAGCTCCATCTAAATACGAGGAGGAAGCTCTTTGAGGGTGGTAAAGTGCTGGAACAGGCTGCCCGAAGAGGTGGTGGAGTCTGCATCTCTGGAGTCATTCAAAACCCGCCTGGATGCTGTCATGTGCAACCTGCTCTAGGTGAACATGGTATGGCTGAGGGGGGTTGGGCTTGATCTCCAGGGGTCCATTCCAACATCTATTATTCTGTGATTGTGTAACTGAATAGAAGTATTTTGGGATCCAGACAGTAGTTGCATTGGGTTTTGCAGTATTTTAACTGTGTGTAGATTGCAGTGATCAAGTATTTAGATTGAGCGAAGTTGGGAATTTCTCCTTATTCAGGGGAAAAAAAAGAAAGGTGCTAGGACATTAACTGTATTTTTATATGTTCAGTACCAATGGCTGTTAAGTTTTTCTCTGGTGTTGTTGTAATGATAAACTAATGACTCAGATAATTAACATAGGGTACCTGTGATTAACCAAAGAAATGTCACTGCAGATTCTTTCAGCTTAAGGTGTGCCACAGTATCCCCTCTTTCTCTCCGGTCACTCTTTGCTTGGTCATCTCTTGCATTACTGGTGAATAGCTTCCTGGGTCTGGCAAGAATCTATACTTAAGCAGCTTGCTTTTATCTGTATCTGGCCTTACTGTTTGTACCTGTTTTCTGTCATCTTGAATGTGCCCTAGAACAAAAAGACAGTCAAGGTTGCTTTGCTGTGGTGTTTATTGAGATGTTACAGATGCAATTTTCAAATGGAAATTGAAAGGAGAAGGATAACTGTTACGCTAAAGAGGGGGTTGCGGTTGGTGGTATTTAAGTGAAACTATAGAGTTTGGTGGCTGGTGTATCTGACTCTATCCTTCATTTGCCAAAGCAAAAACTTTCTAGCAGATTGATTTGTATGCTGCAATAATGGCATAAAAGTGATGGGATACTAAATAGAAACTTCTTTTCTATGGATTTATTGATTTGAATATTTAAAAATGTAGAAATAGAATCTTAGATACTAATTCTGTAATGCAAGAAATTTTCACAAATCTTTAGCAAAAACCAAGGCCTTTCCTGTATGGGAAAATGAAAATATTCTTTATTTCAATTAATGTTTATTAAGGTGTGGTTTATAGTCACATAATCCATCTTGTATCCCTTCTCCTGTGAAAATTATTAATGCACTATGGTAGCTCTTCCACAAGCTCTTTGCTGCTTTGTTACAGAAAAGATGAATAAGAAATTTAGAATTCTACTCAAACCTTAACCCATTTGAAATAGAGATGGGGAGAAGGTGGAAGGGTGGTTGGGAGCCCCTCCTGGGATCTCTGATTTCTGGGAGGGGTGTTGTGTTTCTGTATTACCTTTAACTTGTATATTTCTGTAAATATTCCTGTATATAGTGTATATATCTGCTTGTATACTGTGCTGAGCTGTAAATATAACTTCATCTCAACTTGCAGCCAGCTGTGTTCTAGTCTGGGTCATTTTACAACGTGTGGGGGGGGCGGGGAACTCCTTAACCATCCCATACTTCAAAGAAATTATTTTTCTGTTTAGGACTATTGAAATTCTGAACCATTAAAGTGTAGTATTTGTATTTGTTGTTGTATTTGCACATGACATAAATTTCAGTCCTATCTTGCTTTAATTATTTTATTTTTTTAGCCTTTCATTTTCTTTTTATTTGTATGAAAATTACCTTCAAAATGATGACCTAAAATATAATAAATGCAGAGACCATGTTAGAGATTAAAGTAGTTTCAGGGTCTAGCTAGGGTCAATTTTTTAATTGGTTTAATGCTGTGAGTATGGACTTGGGATAGACCAGTGCTTACAATTGCATATGATTAGCATGATGGTCATAAAATCACATAATCTGTTTGGAAGGGCCCTTAAAGATCAACTAGTTCCAGCCCCATTGCTATGGCGGAGCTCATGGGACCAGATAAACATGGTTACCTTACCCATCCGCAGGACCAGGTGGCTCTAGGCCTCATCCAACCTGACCTTGAACTCCTGCAGGCAGAGGGCATTGATGACCTCCTTGGGGAACCTGTTTCAACCTCTCACCACTCTCACTGTAAAGAACTTTTTTCTGATAACTAGTCTAAACCTTCGCTCTTCAACCTCGAATCTCTTTTTTATAAATGCAGTCATATCTGTGTATTTTAAATTGCTCCTCTTTACTAGAACTTAAGTTTGTCATCAGTATTCTCTGAATTGCAGTTATTTAAGACTTTTGAGTGCTTCCAAAATGAAAGGGACTAAATAGGCAGCTTATTCTCAGTTTTTAACAAGGAATTATGAGTAGCTGAAAATATTGTCAGATGGAGGTCTGAGGAGAAATGAGATACCAGAGGTGACTTGCAGTAAAACTGACTGAAAGCAATTGAATTACTTAAAGGGTAATTACATTTGTTTACACTGTCAGCAAATCTTTAAGTATTTCAAGTGAAACGGTTGTTTCTTACGCTCTTCTAAATGAGATGAAGGAGTTGTGTTTTACCAGGGTTAGATTTTGGTGGTATTTTCAATGCTGAAATTATGAGACCATGCAGAGATGCTGGTAGTTGTTACTTTAAAGCCATCCTCTGCTAGGATCAGCATAAGTGTTTATGGCAGTTCATTTGTCTCTTCAGAAATTAGTGTAATTAGCTATTGTGCAGTTTTAAGAAGATATTTGTGTTTATTGGTATCAGCAAAGTGTATGTATACATATATAAACTAAATGATGGAAGCAAACAGAATGAATGGATGCAACATAAATGCTTAATACGTGGATTTCTGCAGAAACAGAATGAATTGTTTTATTTTTCAGTATATCAAAAAATGCAATGGGAATGCTTTTGTTCTGCAAATGTTTTAGTTTTTGAGTGTTGCAAAAAATACAGGCTAGATATCAACCTACTCTGTATCTTTAAGGTGTGTTTCAATGTTGTTATTGTAACATTTGCCTAAACTGGAGCTTTGTGCTTGCTTGAGCAGTAGATCTTTTGCATAAAATTTTTAGTCAGTCATAGCGTTGCAGTTAGTTTGAAAAATTGCTCATCACATAATGATCTTTGTAAAAACTATCACTGAAGATGGTGTTCCTGTTTTTGATTAAATGCTCTGATGTTATTTTTTTACCATTTCTGTTTGTTTTACATTGATATTTATTTCTTGCCCGAGACACGAAATGTACAACAGAGTGGAGGGTTTTAGTGTAGGTTATTTGAAGGCAATTTCTTCTGACATTTTGAAGAGACCAGGTTACAATAATTCAGTGGTTTGCATACTCAGTTTAGCTGCTCTTTTATTAATTTCTTAAATTGAACTCTTTGTGCTGTATATGTCTACAATAGAAGTTACCATAATTTTTCTTGTACAGCTTTGCTTTTTGGGAATAGAATCCGTGGAGCTTTTTATTTATTCCTTACTGTTTCTATTCAGGGCTAGAGATGTGTTAAATGCTGATTACTTATTGTGGAACTGATTTAGCAAATTATTTCAGTGACCTTTTTGTATCACTTTCCATTTAGAGAAGTAATGGCAGCAGAGTCAACAGTGCTTCTTAGCACTGGAAATGAAATAAAACCCAAATAACTAGAACCTAAAAAGCCCTGAAGTTTTTATTAATCCATAGGGTCCTGGACAGTTTTGTTTACTAGATAATGAAGTATGAGTGCTAGTTAGCAGTTAGATCAGGACAAATCAATTGCAAATGTGAGATTTCTTTATTTCCATCACTTTATAGCTTTCTGTTCTTCATTTTAAAAGATGACCTTCATCTTAAGTGCTGCCAGTATCTCTTCTCAAACACATCATGTGTTTCATTATCCTGATTGTCTGAAGCCAATGCACAGACAGAACACCATATGCTTCTATTGACTTGACCTCCTTTAGTTGTGGGTGTCTGGATTTTCAGATATATTATTATTTTAATTTCTTGTGTCCAAGGAACATTCAGACCCTCTTTCAGTCCTCATCAGTGGAGATTTGAGAGCGGTGTCATAATGGGGTTTATAACAGTATATGAAATTTTTTAGATTACCTTTCTGTAATGAACAATTTGTATATAGAAACAAAAGTAATCAATTGAGTCTGGAGATGCTGAACACTGTTCCTGTCTGCTCTGTCCAGCTATTAAAAGATCTGTTAAGTGAATCCTTCATCAGTTACCACAATTCTAGTTTGAGCACTTCGGCTTTCTGATTGCTTGGGATTGTTTTTCCTTTAGAGAAATGTTTTATTCTTTAACTTTCTGGTTTGTACTCCCTTTGTGTTTTCGTTGTATAGATGGAACCTCTGAGAATAAAGAGAGGTTTTTAACCTGAGAAAGCGTTTTTCACTTTTGAAAAAGAATGTTTATAAGAGAATTGATTCTGAGAATTAGGTTTCAAAATAAGAACATTTTACCAGTTGATACTGCAAAGGTGGTTGTAAAAACATGGGCTCCTGCTGCAAAGGAATGTTTAAACAAAAGTATCTGGACTGAGATTGGATCAGGCCCTGAAAGTCTCTAAGCAAACACTTGTGCTAGTGCATTAGAATGGAAGAAAACAAACAAAAAAACCCCTATTATTTCTGTATACAGATCCTTAAAGTGTAAAATATGAACAAGCTGCAAGGAAAAATTATAAGAATTGCAGTTATTCAAATTTTAAAATAACTTTTAAAGTTAGAAAAAAACCCACCCCTCAGGAGAATAAGCTGTTCTTCACAGTGAAAGCTGCTTGAATAAGTATTTAAAAAAAAACAAACAAAAAAAAAAGCCCAAACCCACAAACTTCCAGTCCTGATAAATACATTTCTATGTGGCACACAAGGGCAATAAGAAGTAATTCTACCAGATTGTTTTAGCAGATTGAAAGGCTCTGTTGCCAAAATGACCTGTCATCTTGAGTAACAAGATTAGGGATTAAAGAATGATTTACCAACTTGTTTTCCTAAATCTTGATACATTGCCTTTTAAAACAGTTTGTTTTGTGAGGCAGAAAATGTTTTATCATGATTAGTAGGATACATTTTTGTTGCATTAATATAGTAGGTTATATTTTTGTTGCTGTCTTACTTTACCAGCTTTAATTTTACAGAATAATATACCTATAAAACAATTGCGTATTCTCTGATCCCTTCACAATAATAAAATAGCTTTATGAATAGCTGTAACTACAAACTTGGTAACTAAGAAGGCTCACAGGATCAAGTGTTTGAAGAGGAATGATGAAATTTGACCTTGAACAGTTTTCTTAAGAGCTTTTATTTATAGCATATCTGTTGTTAGCATTTACAGTATACTGTTTTATTCTGTATTTGCATGGTTGATTGCTTTGCAGCTTCACATTTTGTATCTCAATGTAACTTGCTTATAAAATGTTTTGATTTCAGTTAAGAACAAAGAACTAAATTATCTCATGGAGAGTAGTCATCCATGGTAATGTATTGTTTCAGGGACACCTTATAGGAGATGTTAGGCCTTTTTGAGACAACATCAACATCTAATACTTGAGATTTAAATAAATGGATCGGCATCCTTGATGCAAGTGTAATGAATTGGTACGTGAAATTTGTTACTGTATCTGACTGGTGGCGTGATGATAACTACTGTGGGGTTTTAAAAATGAGATTAAATGAGTTGTGGAGTAATTAATCACAGAAGTACCTGGATTAGCACTTAGTGCATTTGTATAAATATGCAGAACAAGAAGGTGTTTGCTGTGGAACCTTTAACTCGTAGCACAGTTTACTTCAGCTGAAGGCTGAAGTTGTAGGGGTGAGGGTCTAAGGACAGGGAACCATGGAGCTGGAAGAATAAAATGATTGTCACGAGGGTGGACCATAAACTTAACATTGGTGAATTTAATACTGCTGACAGTGAGATGCTGTTTGTTTGAATAACCTTTCTTGCATAGAGGAAAGGTGCTGCTCCATGGGGTTTCTGTTCCTGCTCTCACTTGTATTACTATTGGAATATTTGTGTGCAGTGCTTTGTTGCCAATCACAGCCTTTTGTCTGTATGTCAGAGAGCAGTCAATTCTTCCTGTTCCTGTTTAATGTACAGAGAGGTTTCAACAGTTGAATAAGAGCTGCAAATATAAATCAGACCTACAGTGTGGTAAAGCTAATAAGCCTTCTGTGCTTGATGCCTTTTAATGAGTGCTAAGTCTGTGAGTGGTTACCTTTGTGACAGATTCATCAACTTGGGTATTTAGCTGATTTGTGATTTGAAGGAAGGCTCAACTGCCTGCTGTTGATATGGGAAGGTCATAAAGCTTTTTCTGATCTTGTCTGATGCATCTACCTTTGGAGACAATCATATTGTAGAACTCTTGAATAAATCATAGCTACTTTTTTTTGTTTGTTTTTTTTAAATACTGTTACTTTGGTTCAATGTGTTGTATTTCCAGTTGTGGTGATGACCACAAAGTATTTATATTTAAAGTATTTAAATATAAATATTTAAATATTCACAAATATTTTAAATATTTAAAAATATTTAAAGTATTTGTGAACCTGCTCGATTGATAAGTAACAGCTTGCAAAGCTTTCATAGTGCTGCTTTGTGTTGTAGGTGGTGCTTCCTTTAGCAAGCAATAAAAGGTTTTTCTTGAGGGAGAACAGCAATACTAACAGTCAGTTTCTGAAACATTCTTGGGCTTTGTAAGGGTCTTTATGGAACTGTTTTCTTATACTTCCACAGAACATTGGTCCTCCACTCTGCCAAATAAAAAGTGTAGGGGGAGTGAGCATGTTACACAGCAGCCACAGATACCTTTGGGTTTTTTTCTGCTTTTAGAGAATGCCAGTTTTTTTACCGGAGTCACAGGCTATCATAGTATGGCTGTGGCAACCTACGTGGAATCATAAATTCTGCAGAGATTGCCAGAAATACAGATTTCCCCTTTTAGATGTTTTGTGGCATTTCTAGGGGGGTCACAAAACATTTTTTGATTCTGTGGTGTCTGTGCTTCCTTTCCCAGGTGCAACATTCACAAAGGTGGGTATGTATGCATAGTGCCTAAATATGTACTGCTCTGTGTTTTCTGCTACTGATTAAGATACGTAAATAAAATCTCATATCAATATTTGTACAATTCTTTTCAATACTGTCCTGTACTTGCATGCTCTAAACAACATAAAATTGCACCTGAACTTCATTGGTACTTCTAGGTAGTTCTTCAGACTTCTAAATAGTAAATTTAGCAGTCTCTTAACCAGGAATCCTGTTCAACTGTACTTCCTGTGCTTTAAGATTAATAGAAATACACATTATATGAGTTTCAACAGTGCCTTTTGATGGAAGGTTAGGTGCTTATGTTATTTCTTTGATCCTGATCCATTGCACTTTTCCTTTGTGGGTGGTTTAGGGTGAAACTTGAAATAAAGTATTAGAATTTTGTTGGTTATATAGATGTCTGTACTCCACCCAATTTAAAAGTACACTCAAAACAGTCTCTTCACATAGTTTTCATTAAAGAATAGAATAAACCATTTCGGTTGGAAGAGACCTACACATCTGTCATCTGGTTGAACTGCTGGACCAATTCAAAGCTGACCAAAAACTAAATCATGTTGTTAAGGTCTTTGTATAAAGTCTTTCTAAGCACTGACAGACTTGGATCATTAGAAAATTCATCCTGCTTTAAAAAAAAACTGTAAGAACTGTTGATGATTTTTAATGGCACTGAAACTGAATAGTCATGGATTTGCCTTGGCTGTGTTTCAAAGTTATTTTTGCCATTTAGTTGTTTAGTATGTGTTTGATTTGGAATACAAATTGATTTGGATACAGTGGGTGTTCTGCCACTGCAGGTAATTTACCTACAACTCAGATTTTGTTTGCTGAAGTTGAGATAATCTCCAAAATGCTTTTCTAAATTCAAGCTACAGCATATTTTCTTGTTCCTTGACTTTGTTACCCTCTTTTATCCCAAGGGAAAGATCTGTGCTCTTAAAAATGTGTTGATGTACATTAAAACATTATATTAGTAGTACCATACCCAAACCAAAGAAACTTAGATGTATGTTAAGATGGTCAGAAACTCCGTGTGAAGCTTGAGAAATTGGTATCTGGCTTAACACTTTGCTTATGCACCGTCTAGAGTTGGATCAGAAGTCAAATAATGTAATCAGGACTCTGTGGTTAAGAGGAGAATGGATTGAATTTGTAACTTAGGCCAATGGTGTCTTTCAGAAATGATGTTTTTAACAGTTGTTTAGTAGGAGAACCATAAATGACCAGGTGAAGGAAGAGTAGGCTGAGGCAAGATTCCATCTCTCATCAGAATATTACCAACATTCACAATCTGATTTTAATTTTTTAAATACTGCATAAAGTTTCAAATGAGCTTGTCTAAATTCTAGGCTCTGCATATTTCGGAGAACATCTTGTGATGAGGAAAAAAAAGTTGAGAAAACAAACTATTGAGTTGATATAGTGTTAACTTTCCAAGAAGTGTGGAGCATTACGCCAGCCAAAATATTTAGGTTTTAGCTTCTGGAGTTTTGCTGAAACTATTAGAGCTTAAGGGAAAATAATGAAGAATAAGTACTTTCAGTTATCAAATATTAAAAAGATATTTTCATTCAAAGTATGAGGTCCAGTTATTTTTAATTGAGCTTTTTGGATTCCTGAGGAAAGTATGGAAAAGCATCATCTGATTTCAGTATATAGTGTATTATTCTTAAATAAAAATACCACTCTTTGCTGAAACTGTTGGAGCCCGAATGGGTTTGACACTGGCTACAGCTGCTGTTAAAGAAATGTTTTGTTTGTCAGAGAACAGATGTCTGGGATTCTTCCTGGAGCTGTATAAGGCAAATAGCTTACTTTATGAATTCCTTCCTCTTTTCTTAAATTGTTCTTAGTTTCAGCATAAGAAGAGAAGTAATTTATAATATTGTAGAAACAGAAATACTTTTTTTTCATTATGGTGACCACTGATCTCTGTGACTGTTTCCTTTGCAGTTTTAGGCTTAGTGTTTTTCTTTTCACTGTAACAGCAATGAAAAAAAAAACTGGTTTGATACCTTTTGACAGGCAGTCAATTCAGTTTCTTTAGGCTTTAGAGAAAACTGTGAATAATAAAACACTAAATGATCCAATGTGTTTTGAAAATACTGTCTAGTTATTGAGTTTTTATATACAAATACTTGCAAATCAGCTTGTCATAGAATATTTCGATTGGAAGGAACCTATAGTGATCATCTAGTTCAACTGCCTTACCAATTCAGGGTTGACCAAAAAGTTTGAGCGTGTTACTAAGGGCATTACCCAAATGCCTCTTACGTGCTGTCAGCCTTTGAGCATCAGGCACCTCTCTAGAAAACCTGTTCCAGGGTTTGACCACCCTACCAGTAAAGAAATGCTTTGTCATGTCTGGTCTAAACTTCCCCTGATGCAACTTTAACCATTCATATAGATCTTATCAGTGGGTCCTAGGGAGAAGGGATCAGCACCTTCCTCTCTGCTTCTCCTTCTAAGGAAGCTGTAGAGAGCAATGAGATTGTCCTGTTGCCTCTCTTTCTCCAAACTAGACAAGCCCAAGGTCCTTAACTGCTCCTCATAGGATGTTTATCCCAGCCCTTCACGAGCTTTGTCGCCCTGCTCTGGATGCATTTAGTGATCTCCACACCTTTAAATTTTGGGGACCAGAACTGCATACGATGCTTGACATGAGACCACACCAAGGCTGAGTACAGTGGGATAATCACCTCTTTAGAGCAGCAGGTTATGTATTTGAGGCATCCTAGGATGTGGTTTGGCCTCTAAGTTGCCAGGGCACACTGCTGACTCCTGTTGAGCCTGCTGCTGACCAGCATCTTCAGATCCCTTTCTGAAGGACTGGCGTCCAGCCACTTTTCTCCCAGTTTATACTTGTCCTCATTGTTAACTGTTGAAGGTACAGAACTTGTCATATTTTGTTCTTGTTATATTTCATCCTGTTGATGATTGCCCAATGCTTCAGTCTATCTAGATCCCTTTGCAAGGCCTCTTGTCCTTTGAGAGACTTGACAGCACCTCCCAGTTTGGTGTATCATCAGTAAATTTGCTAATGGTGCATTCACCTCTAGATCATTGATAAAAATACTGAACAAATATGGCTCTGAGACTGAGCCTTAAGGAACACCACTGCTGACTCATTGCTATCCCATTTGTCACAACCCTTTGGGCTCTGCCCTTCAGCCACTTCTTCCCTCAGCACACCATGAGCCCACTTACCTCACAGTTGGACGACTTGTCCAGAAGGATGACATAAGGGCAATTATGAAAAGCTTTACTAAAATGAAAAATCAAACCAAACCCTCTCAACCCCCTACTAAAATGAAAAATCAAACCAAACCCTCTCAACCCCCTGCAAAATCCCAGCAATTCATCCACCACCTTCCTTTCATCTTCTATAAGGTCACCCACTGATAAACTCAGCCATCTTGTAGGACTTTTCCTTTGTGAACCAACCTTGACTGTGCCTGGTGATTGAGAGGAGTGCTGTCATATTTGCTAGTTCCTTCAGTACTCCAGGATGAATCCCATAAGGTCCCATGGCTTTTGAACATGCAGTTGATGAAGATACTCCATTATGATTTCAATGTCTACAAAAAGTCAGTACTCCCACACCTGTGGTCTTTTGACCTGGAGGACTGGGCAGCCCAAGGTCTGTCAGTATTATTAGAGAATCGAAAACCATTGAATGCCTCTGTCTTCAACACTATTAATCAGGTGACCATAAGTACTGGACCAATGATTTCTTTAGACCTCATTTTGCTACTAATGTACTTAAAACCCTTTTTGTTGTCAGATACAGCACTGACCAGTGTCACCTCTAATTGAGTTAGCCTTTAATCATATTACACATTTCAGAAAGACTGCTATGAATTTCTGGAGAGGTTTCTACAGTCACTTGCAAATTTTTTCATTTCTTTCCTCACAAGGAGAAAAATAAATTAAAATATAAATGGGATGTGCATTTAATGTATTAACATGTTCTCTTCAAAATGTCCTGTTTTGTTTTTTTTTTTTTTTTAATTAAAAGATTTACTTTTCAAACGAGTTCAAATTTTGGGGAAGGGGAGGAAATGCCAAACTTCAGTTAAATGAAAGTTTAAATAAAAAGAGGCACTTCAATTTAATCTTGTAGGATTATTCCCAAGTATTTAGGATTCAAGGACTCTGAAAAATCCAATGTATTTATAAACTAAAGCCTTAAGGGATACTTTCTGAAAGTCTGTGACAAGTGGTAACCGGTATTGGTAGTATTGTAAGAGCCTAAGGTTTTCTCATTTTCAAGTGTCTTTTACTATAAAATGAGATTTGATGCTGCTGCTGTTGCGAGTTGTTTTCATTTTAAGTACTAAGTATCTGAGCATTTGATCAGTTTTTCAAGTACTGCAAGTATGACAAATGTAACTGTTAATCATTTTAATTTGTTTTATTTCAAAGTGTGGACAGTCACATTATAAAACAAGTACCAGAATGGCAAATTGCACCTTAATCTCTAAATGCATTAGAAGTGCTAGGTAGTGATAGAGATACAAATGTTTTAAATTACTGAAGTTCTTGCAAATAATTATTTTTACTTTGTTTTGTATAAGTAAATATGAAACTATTTATAGAGTAGTGGAATTAATATATGATTATATTTTTAATGTTAGCATTTCCTAGTTTTACTTGACTGCATAATATTGTGACCTCATCAGAAAAATAAGATGGTTTTTGAGGGACTTTCAAGAGTTTATATATCTTTTAGAGCAGCATCCTTAACCTGGATTCATCTGGTTGAAGCAACTGTAAGCAGCTAACTAATTTGAACCAATCAGCTAGTATTTCTTGAATTCATGCTTTTTAGGTCTCAAGTGCCGTAAATTAAATACTGGCACTGTTCAGTGGGAGCTGAATATGAGCTAGTGGTATGCTTGGGTGGCCAGGAGGGCAAATGGCATCCTGGCTTGTATTAAAAAGACTGTGTCCAGCAGGAGCAGGAAGGTGATTGTCTCCTTGTACTTGGCTTTGGTGAGGCCACAAATCAAGTATTGTGTTCAACTTTGGGCACCATAATACAAGAGACAGGTGGAGGTGCTGGAGTGGGACCAGAGGAGGACAATGAAGTTGGTGAAGGGCCTAGAGAATAAATCTTATGAGGATCGACTGAGAGAGCTGAGGCTGTTTAATTTGAAAAAGAGGAGGCTGAGGGGAGACCTTACTGCTGTCTAGAACTACCTGAAGGAACATTTTGGTGAGGCTGCTGCTGGTCTATTCTTACAGATAACTGGAGACAGAACAAGGGGGAATGGCCTCAAGCTGAACCTGGGGAGGTTTAAATTGGACATTAGGAAAAAGTTTTTCATGGAGAGAGTGGTCAGGCACTGGAATGAGCTGCCCAGGGAGGCTGTTGAGTCACCCACTGTGGGTGTGTTTAAGGGTTGTTTGGATGGACTCTTAGGAATATGATTTAAGGTGAATCTTGTAGAATAGGGTTATAGGTTGGAGTTGGTGATCCTGAGGGTCTTTTCCAACCTGGATGGTTGTGTGATAAAACTGCTTTTTTTCGCTTGGGCTCTGTTGGTTTTTAGTCAGGGTTTTAATTCACTGCAGAATTACAAGGGCCTTGTTATCTTAGTTTTCATATTAGCTACCTGAATTAGGCAGGAAAAAAAATCTTCACTTCTGTTTACCAGGTAAGTTGAACAGTAAGATATTTCTGATTTTGAGTCATGGAGTTTTGCTGGATGGACGTGATGATGAACTACTGAAAATTTCCATTCTTTGATGCGTTCTAAAGTAAATTTTTCCTTTTAGGCTTCTGCCGCCCCTTAGAGCACCAGAATAATTAGAGTACTGTGTGTGATGTGTTGCTATCTTGTAGGAAGAAATGTACAAGAATTTCTCTTAAGTCAAGAGAGGAGGACTTGAATTTTTATCCTACTTAAGGTGCTATAGTCTGGACCATGGGTTTCATAGGGCTGTCACCATTTTCCCAGAAGAAATACAGAGCCTGGATTCAGTTGTCAGTGTGTAGTGTGCCCAGCACTGTATTGTGGGCCAGCATCTGTGTTCTGGGTTTGTTGGCACAAAAGCAATAACCATTTGCTTTTAATAAAAAAGGAAAATAAGACTGGCAAGGGAAATATTTTTAAGTAGTAGTGAACTGTGTTTTTATTTTTATGTCTTCAAAACAGAGGGCATTTTAGCTAATTATGTTTTTTTAAACATAACCAGAACAGTACCTACCAACTACAAAAAGAGAAAATACATGTAAATTGAAGGAGGTTGGAGGAAATGCAGGGTAAAGGGGCTGTTTCCTTTTTTACTCCATGTATTACTGTAATGTGGCAAAAATTCTGCTTCCCTACAGTTTCAGTATTAAAAGGTACATTTAAAAAAAAATGCTTATGGATGATAGCTGTGGTTGGAATATTGATTACAAGGTATAAAATCACTTATAAGATACTCAGGTCCATGTCTGTAGGTTGACTGAAAAAGTGGTGATGGTGAGCTGTAAATTGGAGGAAATGGCATCAGGAAGCAGATTTGCACAAGCCAGGGAATATGTTGCCCATGCCCTTGTCACCCAGCAAAATATCAGCAACTGAAATTTAATGTTTGTCTCCTGATTTGTCTCACTGAAAAGGATGTGTATGCATCTACATAAGCAGGATTTTGATGAAAAAACTTGTTCTTGCAAGTACTGACAGTATCATTAAATTAAAACTTTGCTTTAAAACTGGTATGTCTGAAATATCGTCAAATTTCATTCATTTTTACAAAGTATTGAGTGAGAGCTCTCAAAAAGAATAACCTGTGCTTTTCTATGGCATCACTCCTATTTTGCTTCTTAAAAGAAAGGCTTTGTTGGACATCTGTTTTGAGAAGGGATTTAGAATTGCCTTGTGGTACTGAGTAAGGGGTCCTCAAAGATTACCTGTCTGTGGCTGGGGAGAGGGACGTACTCCCCTCAGTGCCTGATTTGCATTCCTGTCTGGCCCACCTCACTCTTCTCTTTATAAATGCTAAGGTACCTATCTCAGGTGTACTTCAGATGCTGTGTAAGTTCTTGACGCTTGCTGTGTCTGTTTGTAGGTCTTTGTTTCTAACAGTAATCAGGATCTTTTTTTCTTCTTTCTAGAAAAGTTGATTGCATATCAACGAGAGTTTCATGCTTTGAAGGAACGTCTTCGTATAGCTGAACATCGCACTCTGCAGCGCTCTTCTGAGCTGAACGCGATCTTGGAGCAGTTCAGGCGTGCAGTAGCAGAAACAAATGGGAGTAAAAATGCAGTGAATAATTTTTCAGGTATTTATGTGTTTTCATAACTCTACAATACCAGTATCTCTTCTTATTACTAATAGAATAAGAAATTAATACCAAGAAAGCCAAATGAAACTGTTCAGTACTGGGAATAAAGACTGTAATGTATCTGGTGAAGTGTTCTTTTTGTGTTTGTTTTTGTGGGTTTTTTGATAATTTTTTTTGGGTGTGTGTTATTCCTTATTCTTAATGATCCACCTACTCTTCATTCTTAGGACTTTACTTCTGTTTACTTAACATTGAATATATTTTGACAGTAGCTTAAATCACTTTTTAATCAGAACTTGAGAGGAAAAGTGAGCAAACAGAAGAAATGGGTGAACTTGAAACAATTGAAATATGTTTTAAAGTCAGATGGAAGATAATGAAAGCATGCAGGCTAAGCTACTGATTATAATTCTATAATGTACAGATGATGTCCTTTTTAATAACTAGTGATTTAATAGTAAATTAATAAAGTCTTCTGTAAGTTTTTGGCCATCTCAGAAACCATTTCTCAAGTTTACCAAAAACTGTATTTGGCAATATAAGAGAATTCGTTTTCACTACCTACCAGATTATTGAAGTTAAACTTCTAAAATCACACTGCTTTAAATCTATATGCACTTTCTGGTGAGAGGTGTGATTCAGTAGGTTGCAGAAATTTCACTGTTTTGACCTAATGAGTTATAAGCACAAAGAATTGCTCAGTTTTTCAATTTATACAAAGCTTTTTGAATATTTTGTCTGCTCATATTTATGCTATGGGTTACTATTTTCTATATAATTTTTTTGGAGGGGAGCATGGCACTGATTGTTAATTATAGATTCTCAGTGCTGATGTTAATGATGAATTGTTTTATCTGACCTAATATCTGTACTTCTGTAGATCTCCAGGAATGGTATGGATAAAGGATACATTTAACGTAGTCTGTGACTTGTCATCTGATTCTGTGTGCATGTTTTTGCTGTTTAAAGTGAACAACCATAGAGAAAGTAAAGTAATTTTGATATTGGATATATGGTTAAGTTATTAAGGTATTTCTAAATATGAGTTAGTATGCTTCCAGACAATATAGTTAAAGGGAGTTACTCTCTTCTGATGCAGCTGAAGTTACTGTTTGATTTTTTTTTTTTTAATTCTACCATGTCTGGATCCCAGCTGGGACTATACTCTCTTTACCATATGCAACCATGATGAGATGTTAGTTGAATTCTGAATTCCTGAGGTTTTGTGCTCATATTAGATTAATTTTTATTGTTTTATATACTTAACTATACATCATGTTTCATAGTATTTGTCTTTGAAGCTGAAAGCATTCCAAATTATTTAGATCATTATTCATTCATATAAAGAGCCATCATACTTGGAACAGAATTTTAAGTCAGTCGTTAGCGGTTGAAGTTAAAGACAATGTTAGCAAGAAAAGTAAGATATACTTGTATTGGAATCTACCAAAACAAGCATCTCTTCTTATGGCATCTATTTACAAAGCTTTTCTCAAGATTTTAAATTTGTTAAGAATTTAGTCTCGCCTCAAAATAACTGTTTTTAAAGAACTCCAAACTAAGCCCTGCAACAAAACCTATCTATCTTTGTAGAAACTGCACTCAAAATCTGAGAGGAGTGACATTTTTGTACTTGTCTCATTTCTTCACGATTTTATCTCTGAAACCTCGAGTACAGTTTTTTTACTTAACTTGACATTATAAAGCCCATAAGCTTTCAAAGGTCCATATGCTAACATATTTGTCGTTGGAAATCAAGATTTGTTTTCACACTTTCAGTATAAGAAAACCAACATGCACAGCAGGGGAATTTAAAAACTGTTATTTGCAACTTTGAGAGCCACCTGGACATTCAGAGAAACAGTTACTTTGGGAGAAACAAGAGTTATTTTAGTACTTCAATGGATTAGATTAAATTCATGTTTGCATTTATTTTACTGCAGAAATACTCAAAACCTCAAGTGTATATTTAATTCTAATGTTGATTTCTATCTGTATATGCAGTGTCTTCCAGTATGTGTTTGTAGTTTTGAGAAGTTATTTGCAGAAATGTCACTACATGGTGATGAACTCTGTAAAGCATAAGTGAAAAATAAGCTACATTCCTCCCATTTTGATTCATTGGGGGAAAAACCCAAACCCCACCAAACTTCTAAATAAATGGAATGTCCTTGAACATTCTTTTACTTCTGTGATTACATGCTAAATCTTCCAGCATTCAGATAATTATCGACTATGTCTATAGCAAGGTTACTTGGTGGAAAGTAATCTCAGCCATCATTTATTAAGAAAATTTAAATGAACAAATACTTCCTTTGTACACAAGATATAGTGCCTTGGTAATATGTGTATGTTCTGTTTTTCAGTTAGACTCAAGTTTGGAATTTTGTACCATTTACCACTGCATAAAACACCATATTATTTGTTTTCTTTGTTACGGATTTCATGTATGTTTGCAGATGAGACACTGAAATTGTTAAAGGAGCTAACAAGTAGAAAATCTCTTCAAGTGCCAAGTATCTATTACCATTTGCCTCATTTGTTGAAAAATGAAGGAAGCCTTCAGCCTTCTGTGCAGATTGGCCTTGGAAGGACAGGAGGTATGCTGATATGTTTATTTTATGTTTTGTATGTGGAGAACTTATAGTTTCAGTAATTTACTGCATTGCTTGGTAAATCAAGGATGTCTTATGTCTTTGTGTGATATTGGTACCTCTTAGAACTTACACTGAACCCAAGGTGAAAGGAGTTTGGTTTCAGATTTTCTCTTTTCTGCGTGATCTCAATCACATCCCATGCCATGTTATGGTACACATTAAGAAGCATGTAGTCTGGATATTTTTTTTTTTAATAGGTAAAAGGAGCAAAGCTCAAGTGTTAAAGATAGTGATCTGATAAGAGATGTATCCAGTTGGCTTGTCACATTTGTAGGGCGACTGTACATGGGTGTAATTTTTTTTGAGTTCATTTTTCTGGTCTTTGGAATAATATATTCCAATGTGTAACTTACAACTGGGAGAACTAGGATAATTTTACATAGTTGCATCAATAAAAGGTGGACAGTCATTGGAAAATAATCAGTTGTGCTGCAGGACTGTTGATCTTCCCCCTTTTTTCTTTAATCCACACAAATTCTGAACTTCCATGTAACTGTAACTCTGTGGAATACCAATTCTTTGGAAAATAAATAATATGAAGCCCAACAAAACTGATCTATCTCAAAACATATATGCCTGTCTCTCTTAGAGCTCGAAGGCCTCACCAGCGAAAACTTGTTTCTCTGTGCCATCTGATTTGAGTGGTTTGTGTTATTGTCCCTTAGAACTTTATTTTTAAATTTCCCTTCCCTCCTTGCTTTTGAAAAAAACAAAGCAGTAGTTATTATTGGCCTGTATTTTTTCTATTACTACAGTAAGCTTGATTGCTGCTTGTTTTAACAGAAAACATGGCTATGTGACAAATGGGTAGAATCACAGGGTTATTTTTCTGACTATGAATGCCATTTATTTCAATGTTCTTATTCAGGAAGGCAAAAACTTATATTTCTTTATTGTTTTAAGTGGCCTGTATTATATCTCACTGGGAATATATGACAGAAGTGTGAAAATGTAGAATAGAAATTAGAATAATGTTTAACTAATGTTTGTCAGTGACATGGACAGAGGAATGGAGTGCACCCTCAGCAAGTTTGCAGATGACACCAAGCTGTGTGGCACAGTCGACTTGCTAGAGGGCAGGGATGCCATCCAGATGGACCTGGACAGGCTGGAGAGGTGGGCCCAGGCCAACCTCATGAAATTCAATACGGCCAAGTGTAAGGTCCTGCACCTGGGTAGGCACAATCCCAAGCACAAATCCAGGCTGG
>VWZE01012073.1:24582-36628 GCA_013396675.1 Eubucco bourcierii | reverse complement strand
AGGCCTTGAGTGAGCTGTACTAGTGGGAGGTGTCCCTGCCTATGGCAGGGGGTTAGAACTAGATGATCCTTGAGGTCCCTTCCAACCTTACCATTCTATGATTCTATGAACTAAAGAGGGACAAAACTCTGAGCTAAAATTATCTTCCCATCTTATTCTTTCCTCATTGCTGTGCTTTTTGAGTTTTTATTTTAAAAAACTCAGAATTTGTTAATGTGTAATTGATAAATGAAGCAGACTCTATAAGGAAGGATATGCAACATTTTTAATTGTTGTTTGATTTTTGTATGTATATATGATGTGGTAAATCATTTCACATAGATGAATTGGAATGCTGGTACTGACTTCATGAAGTCTGCCCTGTCCTTTTATTGTATTCTGGCTATTATCTAGTGTGTTCCTAGTAGACAGTCAGCTCTGTACACAGGGCTGGATACACAAAAAAGACTGTGAAAAGTTAAAGAACACAGGAGTCAAGTGGCCAGCTGAAAAATGTGACTAATAGCATTGTATCTGGGGCAAGATTGGATGGATGCCATCCAGAGGGACCTGGACAGGCTGGAGAGGTGGGCCCAGGCCAACCTCATGATATTCAACAAGTGTAAGGCCAAGTGTAAGGTCCTGCACCTGGGTAGGCACAATCCTAAACACAAATTCAGGCTGGGTGGTGAATGGCTGGAGATCAGCCCTGGGGAACAGGATCTTGGAGTCTGGGTTGATGAAAAGCTCAACATGAGCCTGCAGTGTGCACATGCAGCCCAGACAGCAACTGAGTCCTGGTTGGACAAGGCCAGGTTGGACAAGGCCTTGAGTGAGCTGTACTAGTGGGAGGTGTCCCTGCCTATGGCAGGGGGTTGGAACTAGATGATCCTTGAGGTCCCTTCCAACCTTATCATTCTATGATAAGATTGTTTCAAATTGAGGTGCTTTTAACATCTATAGAAGATGTCACTGAGAGATTTCCTAGCAATCCTGATAACATGAACTTCTTTTTCTAGAAGAACCCAAATCAGGTGCAAGGAAATAGTTTTTCAGCAGTGTGATTTTTAAAGGATGACTTCTGAGAAGTTAAATATTTTGAGCTGTGAAGAATGATCATGTCAGTGTGAAAATTAAAATTCTTGGTGCACCTTATCTAATTAGTACCATGATTGTTACCTGTTGTAACAATCATGTAATAACAATAACCACCACAACAATAATAATCTATTGTCTCACCCATTGTATTTGCTCTGTATTTGCCATATTTTCGTAGGGTACAGGAGCCATTTCTATGAGTAGCTGTTTTGATGCCAGATGATTTCAGGGTGGACCTGACACTGGGCAAGGCTGAGCACATCAACAACAGTGGTAGTACTTCTGTGATAACATATTTATGTTATTACAGTAACTGCAGTCAGAAAGAGGTGTGAAAATACATGAGGGGAACAACTTTGCAGACACCAAGATCAGTAAAGAGGAGGGGGAGGTGCTCTAGATGCTGGAACAGAAATTCCTCTGCAGCTGGAGGTGAAGACTATGGTGAGGCAGGCTGTCCTCCTGGAGCTAATGGGATCCATAATACAGTACATACCACATACAGCCTGTGAAGGACCCTGTGCTGGAGCAGGGGACTGCATCTGAAGGCGACTGTGACTTGTGAGAGCAGCCTGCACTGAAGCAGTCTATTTCTGAGATGATTGCAGCTTGTGGAAGAGACCCATTCTGGAGTGGTTAATGATGAGGTGATTCTCTCCCTTTTACTCTGCTCTCTTGAGACCTCACCTGGAGTACTGTGTACAGTTCTGGAGCCCCCAGCATAAGAAGGACGTCAAACTGTTGGAGTGAGTCCAGAGAAGGGCCACAAAGATGATCAGAGAGCTGGAGCAGCTCTCCTATGAGAACAGACTACAGGAGTTGGGGCTCTTCAGCCTGGAGAGGAGAAGGCTTTGAGGAGACCTCGTAGTAGCCTTCCAGTATCTGAAGGGGGCCTACAGGAAGGCTGGGGAGGGACTATTTACAAGGTCTTGCAATGACAGGACAAGGGGCAATGGGTTTAAACTGGCAGAGGGGAGACAAATGGGATGTCAGGAGGAAGTTCTTTACAGTGAGGGTTGTAAATCACTGAAACAGGTTACCCAAGGAGGTTGTGACTGCTCCCTCCCTGGAGGTGTCCAAGGCTAAGGTTAGATGAGGCCTTGAGTGACCTGTTCTAGTAGGAAGTGTCTCTGCCTATGGTGGGGGGTTGGAACTAGATGAATCTTTGAGGTCCTTTCCACCCTAAACCATGCTATGATGAGCTGTAGTCAATGGGAAGGATTCTTGTTGGAGAATGTTGTGGAGGACTGTTTCCTGTGAGGGAGGGACTTTCATGCTACAGCAGAGGAAGAGTGTGAGGAGTCCTGCCTCTGAGAAGGAAGAGGTGGCAGAGATGTCGTGAACTGACTGCAACCTTTATTTCTCATCTCTCTGAACCACTGGTGGAGGAGGTGGTAGAAAATTTTGGAGTGAAGTTGAGCCTGGGAAGAAGGGAGAGGTGAGGTGAAGGCATTTTAAGATTCAGTTTTTCATTCTCATGATCTTGCTCAATTTGATTGGTAATAAGTTAAATTATTTTGCCAAAGTTGTTTGTTTTTCCCATCACAGTAATTACTGAGTGATCTCTCCTCGTCCTTATCTTGACTCATGATACATTCAGTATATATAATGTCTCCTGTCCAACTGAAAAGAGGGGGATGATAGAGCAGCTTTGGTGGGCACCTGGAATCCAACCAGGGTCAACCTACCACATCTATACAATAATCTGACACGTCTAGAATTACTTTAGTTTACTGTGTTTCCTCTGAGCATTGGTGGTGATTATGATAATCATGCTCCAGATGATGGGATGGTATATTTATGAACTGGTTTTAATTATTTATCTCTATTTTTTAACTTTTTGCCTTTTAAAAGCAATGCTTTATTGTGAGGTAAAATTTTTATTTTCTGTCTTCTGTATAAATCATTGAAAGATCATTTCTGGTTTTGTTTGATTTCAGTTTCCATTGTAATGGGAATACCTACAGTGAAAAGAAAAGTCAAGTCTTACCTTACAGAAACTCTTCACTCCCTTATTGATAAGCTGTCCCCTGAAGAAAAACTGGATTGTGTTATGGTTGTCTTTATAGGAGAGGTAATCATTTCAATGTTTTTATACAATTTCCAACTTACCTTTAACTACAAATACTACTCCTTTCAGGAATTGATGAGGCTCTATTCTTCCTCCAAGATATAAACAGATGACTTTTCATTCCATGAAAAGAAGATAGTGTCAGTCTTGTGATTCTGAGAGAAAAAGTAGTGAAAAACTCAGCTTTTTCTGTTTATCAGCAGAGTAGTGGACATGGATAGAGTGATGCTTGTACAAAGTGAAAGAGATAGGCTAATTGTCTTCAATATCAAAATAATGGCTAGGAGTCTTTGCATTCTCTTCATGCTGTTGTTTACTCCATCGTCAGAGGAGTGCTGCAGTTTGAGATGATGCTAGACACAGTTATCCAATTTATTTTCTGGACAGTGTAGATACTGTAAGTCCAAGTCTTTTTCATAGATTAATTCAGTGTTCAGCTGGTTGGACTGTTTGGTCAGTTTGACTGTGATTTAGTGGAAATCAAAATGAGGAAAATGATAAATGTTCCACCTTCGTCCATCTGATCATATAGTACTCTACTGAAACAGTGTTTCATGAGTCCCACAGATGAGAATCCAAATCCTCTTGTTGTAACTGAAACCAATTTTTAATACTGTTAGCCAGTGTCCATTCAGAGATGAATCAGTGGAAAAGTATATAGGCATATTAATACTTCTACTATCAACACATTTTAATGCTTTCCTTGAAAAGATTGTAAACTTTTAACCTGTATCTGAGAACTTAATGCTTTTGGTTTTCTAATGTAAATCGCTGTGAGTTTGTTTTTCTTGGAGGAAATAAACATTTTAACGTGGAAGTTATTGCATCTGTGCCCAAGGAGAATTGTGCTGTTTGCTCCAGAGATAGTTATGCTCTATATCTTCTCTCTCTATTGCTTGGAGATCAGCAGCACAAGGTGCTTATTTGTGTACCTGCCATGGGCACTACAAGCCATAAGTGTCTGGGAAAATTTGAAGACAGAAAGTTTAAATTATTACCCTTTCATAACTATTCCTTAGGTTTTCAGTTTTTTCTTCACTCCATCCATTTTTAGCTCTTCCTTGCTTAGCTATTTCTTTGACTGTTTTATGTTTCTTTTGTAATTGCTATGTGGAATTATTTCAGTGATTAATATGGTGCAGTAAAGACATCACCCTGAAATGTTTTGTGCTTTTTATGAGTTACGCTGTGTATTTCAGCTTTTCTCTGCAAGATGGGAAGTGTAGGTTTGTTAAGCATTTTTTCTGGCTATTTGAAGGAAGGCCTACTACTCTGGTGGATCTTTGTTTCTCCTTAAACAAAAGAGAAAAAAACTCTTCTTTTTAAGAGTATCTTTATCTGTGGGATTTCATAGCCTAAAGTCTGCTAGATTATTGCTATCATTAACAAAGGCTTATTTAAAAAATAATTAGAACTATACTATACTTTTATTAAAAATTACAGCACAAGTGAGAAGTGGTATGGTCTCTGCTCAGCATATCTGCAGCTTAAATACAGCAAGAAATGGCCATAGCATGTGGTTAGACAATTTTGCTAATTAGCTGAAAATTGCTGTCTGTGTTTTATCTAACAGAAAAAGCACAGGTTGGTTGTTTTGTTGTTTGTGTTTTTTTTTTCCTAACAACAACAAAAAGACACAAGACTTTACAAACAAATATTTTTTGTTACAGGAGAGTTATATGAACAACAACAAAAAAAATATTCTAAAAAGATTTTAGAATTTTCTTCCTGACTTTGAGAAATTAGATCAGCAGTGTTTAAAAAATATTACTGGGAGCTGTAGTCATGGACTGTTATCTCTGTGTTAGGCACCTTTAAAAAAAAAAAAAAAATCTCTTAATACTGCTATTTTTTTTAGCACTTCAGTCTCAGTCCTTTCTTGTAGGTTTGACATTTCTATGAGTAAACAAGTTGGAAATTAAGGCTAATAGCCTTCTACAAACAGCATAAACAGTGTAAACAGATGAGCTAGTAAATATAGATGCATTATGGTTGCTAAATAAAGAAATTTGCATATTCATTTACTTTATGGATATTTCTCACTAATGTACACAGTAAATTTCCACCCTAGAAGTTCAAAGAATTCTAAAATACCTCAGCTGATGTGCGATATCTAATCACCAATTTATATAATTACTAGAATTACTTGATGCTAAACTCTGCAATTGTCCCAATAATTGACACATGTCCATGTTC
Source organism: Eubucco bourcierii (assembly GCA_013396675.1). Taxonomy (NCBI): domain Eukaryota; kingdom Metazoa; phylum Chordata; class Aves; order Piciformes; family Ramphastidae; genus Eubucco; species Eubucco bourcierii. The sequence continues at coordinate 31,284 of VWZE01012073.1, read as the reverse complement.
TTCAATTTATTAAAATAACTTTATTGCAGAATAATTATCAGATTCTCATTAGGATGACTAAAAGATAGGCATGATTCATTATACCTCCGTACTTTAAAAATCTCTTTATTCCCCTTCACTACGTAGATAGTCCATAGTAATCAGATGGCAAACAATTCCAGTGTCATAAACCTGCTGTGTATGAGCATTTGCTTTCAGGATAAAATATCACCTCTAGGTTTAAGAAACTGTGAATTCCAGATTAAAATTGTTGTCTAGGATTTTTATTTAATAGGATTTGTATTTAATATGGGAAACATGGTTTTGAAGTAGCAATAGGACTGGGAGCAGTGGTTTTAAACTAGAAAAGTGTAGTTTTAGATTGGACCTTTAGGAAGAAATTCTTTACTGTGAGGGTTTTGGAACAATGGAACAAGTTGTCCAGGGGTGCGGTGGAGCCACATACCTGGAGACATTGAAGGTCAGACTTGATGGGGTTCTGAGCAATCTGATCTAGTTAAAGATGTCACTGCTTACTGCAGGGAAGTTGGTCTGGGCGACCTTTAAAAGTTCCTTCCAGTCCAGTGCATTCTGTGGTGTTTGGTTCATTCATTAATCAGTGACTGCACTTAGCACTGTCTTTTGTACAAACAGTAATCAGTCTATGTTGGAAAGACTGTAAGCCCTTGATGTGGCCAAAAATACCAGAAAGACTTCAAGAACAATCAGAAGACACTACAGGTATGAAAAGCATTTTGTGGATTCTGTACAATACTGACCACATCTGACTAAGCAATAATTGACCAGCCATTTGTTCTTGGAACACTAGACCATGTGTTCCATTCTCTTTCGTATATTGCTTATTCAAGTCTTACTCTGTTGTTTCATGTGCATACAATTAAGTTAGGCTAGAAGAGTTTACACATCTGGATTATTTTTATGGCCATTGTCTCATCTCTAGATAAACAATGGCTGCTACTTCTAAGTGCTCCTTTTGTGGAGAATCTTTTTTTTTCTTTGTTTCTTTGGAGAAGTTTTTTGTACTGGTTGGGTCAGTGTGACACAAGTACACAGCAAGTTGCTGTCCTATGCACTGGTATGGATAAAGCCTCAATATAGTAAGCACTGCATACACATGCTGGGTCAAACCGTGGTGAACCTGTTTTGGATGTATTAACATGGGAGTGCAATATGGAAAAAATCTCTAGCAAAACCAGCCAACCCATGCTTTAATTTCTCCCTCTGTTCCCAAATTATAGGTCTGTGTGATGGCTTGGGAGTTCCCTGCCTCACACACACTATGAAAAATCACCCAGACTAGACTCAGCCAGCTGGAAGTTAAGGAATGGAGCTATCTTTACAGCTCAGCACAGTATACAAGCAGATATATGCACAACATACAGGAATATTTACAGAAATATAAAAGTTAAAGATAATACAGAAACACAATACCCCTCCCAGAAATCACAGTCCCCAGGAGGGGCTCCCAACCACCCTTCCACCTTCTTTCCACCCCAGGGTCATGCTTGCAAGCAAGATGAATTTGAAGGATCAGCAGGGGGGGTTAGAAGCAGAGTGGTTTGTTACGTTACTCAGCAGAGAGGGGAAGACACACCAGAGAGCGAGACACTCTCTCTTGTCTATATTTGTGTCCTTATTCTTATACATCTCAGCAGGCCTGTGTGTGAAGTAGACATCACCATTGTTTTCTTTTCACAGCCTATAATTTTATTTTAATAAAATATTCCAATTAGCCTGAAACAGCACAGTCTGTTTGATCAGCAGATCTCTAGGCACCAAAGGAGTATTTTGTCTTTCTTGCTTGCAACCTGTAGGTAGTAGTATCATCCCAGCTACAGAGGTATTCTTTCTGCAAATTGTGGAAAACTTGAGAACCATCTCTTCCTCAAACTGCCCTGCAAAGTGTACTTCTAGTCCTCACGATATATGACTGCACATCTTGAGTTGGAGAAAGACTGTTAGATCTTACCATATAGATAAACACGCATGCTATATTTATGTATTTTTTAAAAATCATAGCTAGAAAAAACTTATCTTCAGGCAGTTTTAAAGGCTTGTACAGGTGGTAGCCTTTGTTTTGGACATCTTACTCAAAATTGCTCAGGGTGAACATAGCTTTTAGATATGTGGACAACTTTTGTATCTGGAAGAGCGTGTCATTGGGAATTTGAGAGATTGATGCTACTGTTGCAGACCTTGCTTCTTTGCTGGCTAAGCTTTGGTACACAGAGAGTATGGGCTGCTTATACTGGGCACCATCATGGGATTTTACAAACACGTCTTTGCATGGTAGTGACTAGCAAAGTTTTTATAGGGTGTTTAGTGATACATTTTTTTTATTAATTTTGGACAATGCTAACAAATTTTGCTACTGAGATCTGCCTTGGTCTAAAGATAATGAGGACAATTTTCTTCTGTCCTCCAGATAAACACACATCATAGAAGAATGCTTTTGACTGTATGAGGCAACTAAGTAATTTCTGGAGAACAAACCATCTAGATCTTTTCAGTGATTTATGGGCTCACCCAAGGGCAGGAAAGTTTCCCCAGGTTGCTGGGCCATGTATGCTGCTTTATTTAAGACTTTACAAACTGACCTTCACCTGTAATATGCACATAACTATTAGAACACTGTATGGTACTTACATAACTTGCATCTGAATGTCTAGTTTTGAATTGGCCCTTGACTCTTTTTTGATCTAACTGTCCATCTTAAAAGCTGAACTTGTTCTGTGATGTGCTGTTGTGGTTGATGGCAGAATCATTACAGATATGTCCTCACGATCAACAATATGCAGAGTGCAAGGATAGGGAGAAACGAGTAGAGTAACACATGAATAGCTTTTATTCCTGCTATTGCTGTCAAAGACTTGGCACTGTGAAACCTTGTTTCTCCAATTAACCTAATTCAGTTCAGAATGACTGGAGCAAGATATTTCTTGCTTGTGTGATAGTGAGGACTTTAAGGGAGGGATAAAGTAATTCACAAAGACTGGATTCATACCAACTGTTGAGTCTAATGACATGGATACCAGTCAGGCTTAGGAATTATATGCTGTCTCTGGAGGTGTTCAAGGCCAGGCTGGACAAGGCCTTGAGTGACCTGTACTAGTGGGAGATGTCCCTGCCCATGGCAGAGGGTTGGAACTAGATGATCTTTGAGGTCACTTCCAACCCTACCATTCTGTGATTATCATGAACTGGGAGGGGTAGGGAAGGAAGATTTATTCTGTGCTTACCCTGTTTATTGCACACTACCCTGGCTTGGCCTCGAGTACTGTATGTAGTTTTGGTTGGGCACCTCAATGTAAGAAAGATATCCGACTGTTAGAGTGTGTCCATAGAAGGGCAATGAAGATGGTGAAGATCTTGAACGCAAGACTTGCAATGAGTGGATGAGGTCACTTGGTTCATTCATCTTGGAGAAAAGAAGGCCAAGGGGTGACCTCATTGCAGTCTACAATTTCCTTAACAGGGGTGATGGAGAAGGAGGTACTGATCTCCTCTCTGGTGACTAGTGATAGGACACAAGGAAATGGAATGAAGGTGTGTCTGGGGGAGTTCAGATTGGACATTAGGAAAAGATTCTTAACTAGGAGGGTAATTTGCACTGGAAACAGGCTTCCCAGGGAAATGATCACAGCACCATGCCTGTGAGAGTTCAAGGAGAACCTGGACAACACTCTTGGTGATACGGTTTAAGTAGTCCTGTGAGAAGCAGAGAGTTGGAATTGATGATCCTTGTGGGTCTCTTCTGACTTGAGATACTCTGATTGATTGCATCTTTTTTTTTTTTTGTTAACTTTTTTCTCCTATCTGTTTGCTGAGACAGTAAATAGACTTTTGTTCTAATTTCTGTGATTTTTTTTTTTCCTTACGTCCCTACATCATTCTAGAAGATGTGAACTTGAAGTAGGTAAGGTTTTGCAGTACAAAAAGGTTGATTGTTGAAACAAGAAATCTTGGCTTTGTCTGACAGCTAGCTGTTGATAAGTTTCTAACCTCCTTCGTTGTCTGCTAGCTAATATGTACTGCAAGTTTCCCATGCACATGCTCACTCATAAAAATCAATAAAAAAGATTGGAAAGTTCATTGCTGCACTGGTTATTTGTGTGTTTGTCACGAATAACAATGTTTCTTCAGAAAAACCTAAACTAGAAAAGGTACTCTATAGAGAATTGAAGGGAATGTCTTCTAAGGACAGAACAAATTAAAAAACTTACTTCACTGACACCAAAACTTTAGTTTATTCCACAGTGAAATCTTGAGTTTGCTTTCAGAGGGGATCATAAAAGCACTCTATATGAGTCTCCCATCAAAACTGCTGATGCGGTAGGTTAAACCTTAGATGTTACCATACTCGCAGGCTTAGGAAGCTCCATAGATCTTAAAAGCTAAAAATCTTCTTTTTTTTTCTGATGAAAGTTTTGATGGTCTCAAGGGAATATTGGCAAGGTACCTTGAAGATTCATCTGCTGAGAAATATTAAATACACAGAATCACATCTGTCTCAGGAAGCAATTTGCATTGAAGGTAGTTGGGGTATAGATTGTAGCAGAAGTGAGTGTTGTGCATGCTAGTCTTGTTCTTGTATTTTGCTGTACGTCTGTTCGTTGCTGCCATTGCTGGGAGCAAGATGTTGACCTGGATCAATATGCGCTCTGATCTGGCATGAGTGAAAAAAGAAGGATGTCTTGCTGCCAATGTTCTTTCTTTCTCTAGGAGATCTGTAATTTTGTATGACTAGGAAGAAAAAAGAGGTATAAAGATTTGAACTGCTGATATTGAAATAACACCCCTACTTATGCCCTTCATTAGTTCCCAGACCACTACCTAACAGGACAAACTTTTTTTGTAAGGGTTCATGTGATTCATTGATGAGATTAATCTTTGTGGCTAGCAGTATCAACTCTTTTGTTGTGGCCTATCACAATTTTGCATTTAATTGCTTTAGAGGGATTAATTCTTAAGATGTCAATTTTTGCTGCTTTTCACAGTATCACAGTATCACCAAGGTTGGAAGAGACCTCAAAGATCATCAAACCCAACCAGATACCACAAACCTCAAGAGAGGTCTTTTTTCCTTGAGTCCCAAACTTCTAGGGATTATTTGCTCTTGAATCTTAAGATTTTTACCAAAGAAAACTTGTGGTTTTGTTACTGCCTTCTGATTTGGTAGACAAAACCATTTGTATCTATAATCTTACAGGCTGTGATTCTTTGCTTGGGGTGACCAGTGGCGTGTACTTTCAATAGCTGAAACTGGCACTGATACTGTGGAACAAAATTTAAGTTCATCATAGACACCTCAAAGTCAATCTGATATCTACCAGATGATCTTCCCAGGAAACTGAAAGACCACTACACTTTGTCTTTCATAGGTGATTTTTGTTTTGATTATTCCTGATTTGCCTTCTCCTACTTAGGGTTCTTGGAGAAGATATTGCTCCTTCATGTTGTGTATAATTCACAGTTATATTCATCAGTCTTATTTCTTGTGGGTTGATAAAGAGGACCTTTGGTCTTATTTTGTCAAGGCAATAAACACTTTCTTCCTCAACAATGGAAAATAGATTTTGGTCAGTAATAGATTTTATTTTTTTTAATACTTTTTTTTTCCCTCTTCTAAGTTACTAGCTGAATTTACTGATACTCCTTTGAAGATCCTTGGGCTTAGATGCTTTGAAAATCCTTAGGGTATTCCAGATTATCTTCCACTGCGACCTTGCAAAGTTTTCTGTATAGCTAATTGTTCCCTTGGATGTAGTCACAACTTGATCAAATTTATTGCATATTGTCATATTTATTTTGAGATTGACTGCAATAGCTTTCAAGTACCACCTTCCTGGCACATGTCCATGGTTGGAGGATAATATCAAAGATCCTGCTTAGTGTTAGACCATGTAGCAAGAGGAGTTGATTGCCTCAAAGTTCTGGCATGGAAAGATGACAGTCAACTTGCTATCCTGGTGTCAAGAATTCCATGTTGAAATCCTGGTTCTAAATCTCATATGCTGTTAGATGTAAATACAACTGCTTATCTAGAAATAATGGCAGGATATAAAGATTTAAGTGCATTTGATCATGTGAGAAAATGCATCAAGTCTCTTTAATTCAGTGGTTTTTTTCATTCTAAAAGTAGCATCTCCTTCTGCACTCTTCTGATGCAGTGGCTGTTGGTTCAGAAGGTTACCTACTAAAATGGCAGTAGTATTTCCTGTATCTTGTGTTTAGCACATCTGGACAAGCCAATCTTGGCTTTGTGTGACAGCAGCACAGGTTACAACATGAGACTGAAAGACTACAGGCTACGTCTTGTTAACGTGAATCTATTGTGATTACAGAACTCTCTCTGGGAAACAGCCAACCTTTTGTGTGAAGAATTAAAAAAAAANCTGGGAAACAGCCAACCTTTTTTTGGGAAAATTAAAAAAAAAAAAAAAATTAGGGAAAAACCCTCTGATTTAAGTTTTTCTTGTGGGTTTTTTTTTTTTTTTTTTCTGGTGACATGTTCTAAGTAAGGTTTTAAAAGCAGTAGCAAGGCTGTATGACTTAGCTACAAAGTAGGCCCAAACTGTGTTGACTCTAAGGAGACCTGCACCAAGGTACAGGCTGGTAGTAAAATACATTCTTTGAACTGGGATAAAGTTTGGTATTTGTTTTCATCTCCAGAATATTGCACAGAAGCCAGTGCATATATAT
>VWZE01012073.1:0-24433 GCA_013396675.1 Eubucco bourcierii | reverse complement strand
AGATAGATATATATAGATATATAGATATAGATATATATGCATGTGTATAATTCCTGCTTTGCTTTTTTTTATGTACAATTAGAGTATGAACTGTTCAACAAGTATTTGAGTTGTTAATGCTCGACTGATTCATTGAAGTTTAACATGCCTACTTGAAACTTGTCTTTTCATAAGCTAGCTAAAGAACAATTTCTGTATTTTAAATGTTTAAAAGGTTAAAAAATGTTCAGTTAAAGATGGATATACTAAAATTACTTTCCAGTGGTCACTGATTTGCAACTGTTATGAATAGCAGATAAAGTTATGCCTTAAACTCCATTCCAGTAATAAACTGGAAATAAATGGACAATCCGTGCATATAGTTAAAGATTTAGTGATCTATTGGATTTAGTGATCCATATGGACTTTTGAGTCTCCTAATATGGAACTTAGAGCAGTTTTAAATTGTGAACACCTTACCTGCTTGCTAGAACTTTGGTCTAGCACTAGTCATAGCACTTACAAAGAAATTACATATGAAAAAAATAGACAAATGCTTTCTGCTCACATGTTTCTTTAGTATTTTGAACCTGTTTCTGGAGGAAACCCACTGTTGTCATTTTTGGAAAAGCATGCGTCACAGGCATTATAGGGGATTTTATAAAAATAAACCTATAAGAATAGGAATGTCAAATTTTAAGATCAAAGGGTAAGAACCTTTATCAAACAAGATTAGTGGTTCTGTAGAAATGCTTGGGAGGAATTTATTCTATGTGTATAATCCTTTAATGATAACCTCTGTTACAAATTCATCAGGGAAAATATGAACTGTTTCTTTGTGTCCAGCATTTCAAAGGCATCTATTTCTCCACAATCGCCGTAAGCCACCAAAATCTGGGTTAATTTATAGACTGTAAATTTTGTTCTGAAAAATGATAACTAGTATGTCATATTATTAGATTAATGAGTATGACAAAAGTGGTATTTTTAAGTTACATTGTGCTCACAAACGCTGGGGTTTTTTTTAAATGTATGTGAACAACCAAATGAACAGTTTGAATAATCAGCCAGTTATGGCAAATGAGATGATACAGGCTTTTCCAGAATATCATGATTTGTTTTACCCAAGTAATTCTTGGAATCTGTGCATCTTTAAGAACTAGCTGATTGATAGGATTGATAGTTCCTCAAGTTTAGTCTCTGATGCAAAGAATCAATGCTATTCAGGAAAATGTCATGTTCATTGCTCTCTGTGGTTGGGACACTGACACTTTTAATGCCCAGTTCAGGAGTTGATGTGTTTTTGAAATAAAAGTGTGTGTGTGTGTGTGTTTTTTCAATGTCCTGTTTTCCAGAAAGCTTTCCTTGGTAATGTTGTAGTGTGTATAATAATTATTCTTTAATAATAATATAAAATTCTTCTGTCACAAGCACTCTGTGATGATCTTGCAATTCAGAGCATGAGAGGTTGCAAGAAAACACCAATAGTTGGGTTAGAACTGTCTGTTAAGTTTAGATATGAGACAAATATTATTCCACTCTTTACAAAAAATTGTTTCCTCTCCCATTATACATAAGACAGTTACATGTGTGATGTGTTCCTATATTACTCAAATATCTTACATGCTGAAATTTATTTTCAAGTACAGCTAGCTCAAATGTTTATTATACTGGGTTCTTTCAAAATGTGGCTCTAAAACTGTTAAGTATTCTACTTGTTTTTTGTGTTTGTTTTTTTTTCCAGACTGATCTTGATTATGTTAACAGTGTTGTTGCAAGCCTGGAAAAAGAGTAAGTTGTAGTTTTAATGGAGGGTCAGATTGTGATAAATAATAAAAAGTGTTCTGGAAATAGGATGTCATACGTTTTTGTTCTTTGGGGTTTAGACTTTCAAACAAATAGGTACTAGGTGACAGATTAAGGGGCAAGGATCCAACTGTAAAACAATAAATGGGTTTAAATTAATTTGGTGCAACATAAACAGATGGGCTTGTTTTAACATGAATGCTAATTTGTGACATCTGTGTTAGGGCCTTGTATTCCATATGTTCAAAGAGAACTAAAAAAAAATTACTAGGTTCTGTAAAAAGGCAGGCAAAAGAAGCATTTAGAACATACTTAGAATTCTGATCGTTGGATGAGAGGCTGTATTGCTCTGAAGAAGATGCTAAGTAAAACAATACTTTTTTATATACTACTATATTTTGTATACCTTGTTTGAAAAAGTCACTGTAATAACTAATAACAGTGAATAACAACTGCTGACAGAAAGCACGCAGGAAATCTGCAGAATGCAGAATCTCTCATGTGACTTTAGGAAGTTTCTATTGACAGGTTTTCTACAGAGATCAACTCTGGTTTGGTGGAAGTAATAGCTCCTCCTGCAACTTACTATCCTGATTTGACAAACTTGAAAGAGACATTTGGAGACTCAAAGGAGAGAGTGAGGTTAGTTTATTCCTCCAGTTCTTTTCCCGTCTCTTCCCACACTCACACTTTTGTTGTTTATGAAATGGCAAGTGGGATGTGAATTCTTGAAATGTTTTCTTACTGTAATTCTTGAAAGTATAGGGATGATAGAAGTGCTTTTTGAATCCATTTCATTCTTGTCTTCCCACTGTTCTGTGCATGATCAGAGCCTAATGCTATGCTTGGGGGGAGAATTCATTTAGTGTTAAATTTTGGGCTGGGACTTGATACACCTCTTTTCATGTATGTAGACTTTTTAGTTTACTGGGTTTGTTTCTGAAATAGATTATAAACCTCAGTAATTCCTATTGAATTGCCTTTTAAAACATGCATGTTTTTAGTGAAATGTTGGGTAGTTTTAGAAAATCAGATTCAAGTTAAACACATTTTATGTCTCTATTAGAGCATGAGGGGAGTGTTCTGTTCCTTTCTTCAGACAGAGGTTTTCCTGAGGGAACAACGCCAAAAACAGCTGTCCTAACATTTCACTAATATGCATCATTCTTCATAGTGAGATTTACTTTGTGTTGCCAGCATGTATTAAAATAAGGGTGGTTTTTTTTTTTCTTTCATAATTCTTAAGATCTTAATTTAATTTCAGATGGAGAACAAAACAAAACTTGGATTATTGTTTTCTTATGATGTATGCTCAGAAAAAGGGGGTTTATTACATTCAGGTAAATTTCTCTTTGTTTTGAGACAGATTTTCAAATGAGTATCTAGAAATTATGCTTTCGGACACACCAGAAGAAAAAAACATTACTTTTTTCATAGTTGAAAAAGAGCATTAAGTATGTAAGTTATGATATATGAGGAAGTAATTTGTGGAGGACACGGTCTCTGAAGTAGAAAGTAATTTGTCCTATGTGACTGATTTTATCTTAAGATATTTAATGAAAAAAAAAAAAAAACAGGGAAGGAATGCAAATGCTCAGTTACTGTTCTGTTCTGTTTTTTTGGTTTTTTCTCCCTACTTGTCCTCAGATAGGTTACTGTTGAGTTGCCTAGGCAAAACTTGATGGCGGATTACTACTGAGTTGCCTAGGCAAAACCTGACAGTATAGTTTTGGCAGAAAATCAGGATAAAATCCATTTTTACTTTCTTTCGAAGCCAAGTGAAGCATCACTTTAATATGACTGTTGTATATTGGAACATTTTCAATGTGTTGCTAGACATGATTTCTCTTTTTAGACATTTTCAAGAACAGAGTTAAGCAGTTCTTCTTAAATTTAATTTACCTCAGAATTGTTCCTATTCTATGCTACTCTGACATCTTACGTACAGGTATTGCAGATTTAGTGACTCATGATGCTTATGATCTTCATTTAAATTTTGAGACTGTTTCCTTTGGATATAAAGCCCCTCTCATCTCATCTAGTTTTTACAAAGCTGCGCTGACTGCTTTCTGAGAGCTCCTTGAAGACAACTCTCCTGAAAACTGCGCAGCCAATTACATGACACGATCTTTTTGAAACTAGTCAGTTGCACAAGTATTAGGGTCAGCAGGAGGGGAAGAGCATGAATGCACTGGGAGAAAAAAGATAGGAGAAGTAGGATCATTAAAGCAGTGACCTGCACTTAGTATGAATTGAAGGAACTGTTGCACCCTGTCTTGGCTGTTCTGCTGCCTATAATGAAGGACTATGCACCTGTTCTTGTGCTGGACAGGTAAAGCTAAATGAAATAAATTCCACCTTGATAGAGAATGTTTTTCTTAGCTTCTTTGTTTTCTTAGAAAGTAAATTCTTTCAGTGCTGTAAACAGTCATGTTTCTGTACAAATAATGCAGATAAATAATACAGACATTCTACTTGTTATAACGTCACTTACTCTAACATCGTTTCATGATTTTTTCTTCTCTGAAGAGAGGCTAGAAAAGCAATATTCTGAAGTAATAAATTGAGATATATTTGTGAATTCTTATTACAAAGGAAGATTCTGGATTAGTTCTCCACAAGCAGACAGACTGATGCCTATAGCAGTTACTCTGGGCTATTGTGTCGTGGTTTTACAGTAGCACTTGCATTAGAAATATGTGGCTATATGTTAGAAATATAAATCACTACCTTTTAGCTGTACTTTATTGGTTTGCTGGTGCTTTTTTTTTTTTTATTTATGCTGGTACCACTGCTACCTTCCTTTAGCTTGAAGATGACATCGTCGTCAAACAGAATTATTTCAGCACAATAAAGAATTTTGCACTTCAACTCGCTTCAGAAGATTGGATGATTCTAGAATTTTCTCAGCTGGGTTTCATTGGTAAGAAAATGTTCACTTCAGTAGTTTGAAACACACTTATTCTCAGACTCTGAATTAATAGTTGTCTGACTTCAAAACTGTCTCTGTTGTACTGAAAATAGATGAAGAAGTAGAAAATAATTGTGGCTTTTTTAGAAGCTGTGGTTTCATTCCTGGATTTTAGTTATTTTTCAGTTGTTTCATGTACTACTGTATGACTGAAGCAAACTCAGGCTGTTGGAAAAGAAGGCATTTTTAATAATCAAAAGTTAATGAATTTATAAAAATACTATACTGTTGAACTGCAAGGCATGACTTGTTTAGTTTAGCTACCATTGAAACAAATGTCATTAAACCACAACTGAAGTAAAGGAAAAGACATGAAAACTAACTCTAGCTAAAACAACTTCATTGGTGTTTGTGCCAAAATTTCCAAGAATCAGCAGAAATCATTTTGTCCTGGTTGCAGAGCCTGTGCTATATCCACCTTTCTACTCCATCAAGGACAAGTTATGACAGTTTTCGCTTTCCTGGGTGTAGTTAGAGATAACCGTCACTCGCAATGAACTGTGAGAGAAACTAATGCAGCGTCTTGGGCTGTTGTGGGTTGGTGATCAGAGTGCTGTCAAAACTACTTCGTGATTCATTGTTCTTACTTTAATATATTTTTTTGAGAAGTACTCACTTAACAGAATAGCAATGCAAGAGAAGTTTTCAAGGGATTTTAGTAATCAAAAGGTTATTTCAATGCTGCAGTGATGTGTCATGATCTGTTTGAAAGCGCTATGCTGAAGGTATGTGAGGAAAAATTAAAAGCTAAGTCAGACTGTGGAGGTTTTCATGGTAAATTGAGCTCAGAACAGGAAGAAGTTCCTACATATAACATCTAAAGTGCAGTCCTGAGTTCTGTTATTCTCTTGGAAATTCTTGTTCTATCTAGTTTGTATATTGGATCTGCTTTTCAGAGAATGATTGAATTTTTAGCTTAGTGACCTGTAATGTTAGCACTGAGAATGTTGACAGTGTGTGAGTGGCAAGTACTATCCTGTGTCCAGCTCAGCATCAGGTGTGCTGCTGAGGCAAGAGTTTCGCGTCTTTCAGGTTCTCAGAATTCATTGAATACAAAAGAAAACAGGAGTTATCTCCTAAATGTGCTATGTTTGGATACAATATGCTACTAATATAGGAAGTGGGCAGAGGAAAGTCTCCTTTTCTATCACCGCATTATGGATGATCTGTTTGGTTGCTACCAAGAGAGATGCAGTCTTGCTGAAATTGTTCCATGGGAAATGGCATTGCCTATCATGGAGAAATAATAATTTAAATAATTTACTGGAGCTTTTACCCTAAATAGACTTGCCTCTTTTGGGAGCCTGTTGCAACTCTGATTTGTGGCTGCAGAGACTAATTTAATACTGATAATCTGATTAGGTTTTGTTTCTATTCTTGAACAGTTAAACTTAAATTGTTGGTTTAGTTGAGGTTAGTCTAAATTCTGTGGGAAATTCCTGGGCTATAGAAGTAACTTACATTCGTTCTACATTTGCTTGATACTAGAGCTTTCTCACTACCTGCAGAATGTGTAACATGCACTTTCTATCCCATTCAAATATATTTCAGATCACTTTCTACTTACGTATTTTGCACCCCTTTTTGCTCTCATTGGTGCTATAGAGGTCACAGTGTCTTAAGTGAGAAGGAGTTTTTGATACTGGTATTTGGGTTAATCACCTGCATAACTGCTTTAAAAAAAAAAAGTATAGACATTACAGAAAAACAGCTTTGTACTTTTTTTTCAGTGTAGGCTCTGAAAAAGGTTGTCACTACATTTACTTGTTAGCTCCTGCACGCATGCTGCTTTTTTGTTCCATGAATCATATATGCTTGCCTCCTTTTAATTAGATTATATCGGCAGACTTTCAGATGCATTTAGCTATGGCTACACATTCCAGTGTTGCTTTTATAACTAGAAATCAGATTTTTTATCCCTTCCCAATTTAGCTACATATCCTGCTTTTAAGTTTTGAGAGAAAAATTAGTATTCATGAAACTGACTAAAATTGGCTTTGAGACATTGGTGCACTATAGCCATGTAGTGCATAGAAATTTTATGCAAGTAGTGCATGTCTGATCTCTGCTATCCCTTGGTGGATCTTGATGTAAACTGATACTATCATAATTTGGTAATATGGATATAGAGAAGAGCAGTAGTGCTTTTTAACTGGGGATGAGTTTTGTATATAGGTGTCCAAGGAAGAAAGTAAAGGATTGAATTGCCTAGGTGCTACTTTTTATTTCCAAATCTGAGAGAGATATGACTGACTTACTGCAAGGTATTGGAAACCTTGATCAACTTGCAAGTGGGCTAGCTGAAAATATTTTTGTAATAGTGTATCTCTGAACTGAAAATCTAATTTATGCAAGTACTATGTGAGGAAGTGACAAATGCAGCTATTTAGACTGACAGCAGGATTATAGAATTCTGTCACCTCTACCATAGAACAGACGGTGCTTCCTTTGTTGTTGGTGGTTTTTTTTAATACCTAAAGCATAGTCATAAGTGCTGTCAAGTATCTAATAAATAATGTGTGAGACATATGTTGTTTCTTTAAAGCTCTGTGGAAGGAGATGCATTTTGCTCTTCTAATTCTAGTTTGCACTGCAGTCCTGGCAAAACACAGGAAAATCCTGGTGTTTTTTTAGGAGAAATACTGATTTGTCTTCCAACTGCCTGTGAGCTGAAGTGTTTTCCAGAGAATCTGCAGTAATCTGCATTTTACCTATTTACCAACTGTCACGAACTGTTAAGGAGCAGTATGAAATCAAACTTTTGGTAATCTTATACAGTTCCTCTGAATCTTCTTGTACTCTGATGTTTTAAGGCTTGTTGTTCTGGTTATTTTAAATTGTTCTAGTTACAGTTTTGCTCAAGCTGTGCACAGCGTGGAAATCTGGAGAAAAGTAGATTGTCAACTATTTAAATAGCTTCAAAGAAGTTCTGGGTTTAGTACCAGTAATTCGCACGTCATTAACAGGGATAGCACTGAATAACTTGATCTGTGGTTAGAATATATGCTTGCAGGTATAAAATTTGTGTTGGTATAGAGTGAATGGATTTAGTGATGCTCATCTGGAGGAATGAAAATTATTTAGGTATTTGCAGTTCAAAGAACTGTAGGAAAAAAAACGTTTTTCATATTGTGTGTGTCTTGTGCTTGCCAACAAAATACCAAGAGGGTCACCATAGTTTACTAAGGATAGCATTTCAGCAGACTGAAAATAAGATGGAAATTGTGGCAGGGAACAATAAGTAGCAGAAAGCAAAGTGTTCATCGATGAATTTTTTTTTTTTTTTTTTGTCTGACCCTGTTTTTCACTTTTAATGTAGATAAATAATATGGAGAAAGTCTTCCATATTTCATAAATTTCAATGGATTGATGGAGCAAATTTTTACCTTTGAGTCTTAATTATTTTGGATTTTGAAGTTTCTTTCTAAGGGCAGGTTGTATGCACCTAGAATTTGACACCTCTGAAACTTTGTCAGTGATCTCCTTGACTTATATCTGTTCTCATGAGCTGTACCAAGTGTATGAACATGTGCAAGATGACCCATTAGTTCAATTCTTTCACAATGTCCTTTGGTTTGTGGCATTGCATCCTGACCACAGTTTTTGCATAGGTGTCTTTTGTTCTGATGGTTTTTGACTGCTTATTGGAGATAGCCGGTGTGCAGTCTGTATGTTGGACTGGATGGCATCTCACTGGCTCTGTGGCTTAAAGCACTTTCCCCACCTGCAGGTGAATGGGAGGCCACAGGATTGCAGGACTTGGACAGATACTGCTTCTTATTCTTGAGCTGTGGCTATACTCTAGGGAAACCAGGCTGCTGCTGCTACTGTTGCTCAGGAAAATCTAGGCAAGTGCGTGGCTGGTTTAGATTTAAAGGGACTGTGGTGTTTGGTCTATGGAGTTGTTGTATGGGGCTGCCTTCCATTACAAGGACTAACCTTGGACAGTCAAGGATCCATAACTTTGGAGACCTGTTTTATCAGGGGCAGAGGCCTGTTTTTGAACTGATGTAGATGTAGAATGTGTGTTCGATGTAGAAAAAAGGACATTGATCTGTGGCAGTACTGTTGCGCTGTGCTGGTGGAGCCCTGAACCACAATGACCCATGAGGAATACTATGCTAAACTGAAGGGTAAGGGGCTGGGGCAAAGTTGTGCCACACTGGGTGTGGAAGGTGGTGCCAGTGGTTCAGCAAGTAGTGTCTGGTATCTGTCCTTGGTTACTGAAGGGAGTAGAGGGCTTATCTCAGGCACAGGGTGTTGCCTATTCCTCTTTGCTTCAGCGATCATTACAAAAAAACATGAGAAGGCTTACCTGCATTGTTGAGCCTGCGCTTGGTGCTGGGCATTGTAATGTAGAGAGACCAGCTGGATCTGAACATGCTAGTGCGTGTACAACTAGGTTATGTTTATCTAACATATTCTGAGTAGCAGCAGTTGGTTGTATCCAGGGTTTCGTTTGATTGGTTTTGGTTGGATTTTTTCCTGGTGTGGCTTGCGACATCACCATGATAAGTAAGTTATCCCAAGTCAGGGGTGGTTGACTGTGTGTTTGACAATAACATGTCACTCTAGGCCTAGAGAAAAGTGCCTCTGGGCCTGGACAAGTTTCCTGTATGGAAATGAATAATTCGTTTGTTGATACCCTCTTTCTATTTGAGGTAAAATTAAGATAAATTAGGGAGGAGAGTAAATTCCTACTCTTGTCTCAATCTCTGCTTATTTTATTGTGGATGAGATTTGTGTATTAATGTTCAGACTTTGTGACATGGTCTGTAACTATGTCTTTTTACCATAAATGACAACTGGAGACTAAATACTGTGTCAAAGGGAAAAAAAAATAGTGTGATTCTATTTCTCTGTCCTTGGGAAGAAGAAAAGAATTCCAGGTAGTACCACAACGATAAGCAGTATGTGAATAGTAACAATGTACTAATAAAAAATTTGTAACATCTTACGTCTTTAAAGAGGGAAACCTCACAGTTGGCCCTAGTTTAGTAGGAGTCATCCCTTGTTTGGTGGGAACTTCAAATTTCAGTTACAGAGTATTCTCAAGTGGAGATGCATATTTGAGGACTTCACTGCAACTAACACCAATGATGTTAATATTTTTGCTATTTAAGCAGCCAAATTAAAGGGTTTGTTTTGTAAGGGACAACTGATTTAGAAATGTCAGGTGAAATTGTCTTGCCGCAAATTTACTTCTCCACCTCACTGTATGAGCAGTCTGCTTTATGGATGTAGTATCATTCCAGCAGATGAAATAACAGACATGTTTCTTATGTATTTACTGCACTGCATTATGATGTAGCCTTGCTTAGACCCCTCCCAACTCATCTTAGAATTCCAAGTAAATGTAATTTAATTGGCTGTGTTCTTATGCAATTTCCTAAGACTTCATTCTCTCCCAACTCTTATCAGACCTGTTTCTGCATAAGACAATGGCACTTAGGTGATCTCCTAATGTATGCATCCTCTTTTTGAGAATAAAGGGTCTCCCGATTTGAGATCCTGGCATTCTCAAAGCAGATCTCCACATGTAAGAGTCTGAGCACACGTATAACAGGGCCCCAACTTTCCCTTAAAGATGTTGTCATTGCTAATACATGTCAGCTAACAACCTGGTGTCCTGCATCTACTCTGAGATGTTGTATAATATGCCAGGATCAGTCACCTATTTTAGTAGAGAATTTTTCAATCCCTCTTACAATAGGGATTTGTACTCCCAGTTCCTTGTTTTTTTTTTTTCTTTTTTCTGCCATGTCATAAATCTCCTATGGATTACAGACTTCAGTTAGCCTCAAAAGAAAGAAATAACAATATCTGGCTCTGACTCCTAGTCAGTGAAGGCAGGTAGCTTTTTACTTTATCTGTAGTACTAGTTCAAGGCAATACTTCAGATATGTCCCACCTTTGGTTTATATAAATGTGAACATCCTCCTTAATGGCTAAATAAGGTAGACTACTTGCACTATTTCTTCATTTCTGCTTGGCCATCTGCTCAGATGGAATACGAGAATCCTGATAGTTTTTAGGCTTCATAAAAAAAAAAGTAAAAATTCCTATATGTTTGTCATCTAGACTAGCCTATACAGGTTGTTAGTAGCCTTTCCAAAGAATTTTGTCCTCTTGCAGATAAGCACCAAATTCTGTTTTCCAATGAGCATGGGAAGTGTTTTTGTCCCCTCAGAGAGGAACCGTTTCTTAATGTCTGCTCCAACTGTTCTTCTAAAATGTAGGAGAGTGTATTAGAGCCTTTACCATTTGTGCAACCTGTTATTTAAAAAGCCTGTGAAATTCTCATAGGTTACAACTGGAAAAAAACCCAAACCAACCAATGTTTCAAATGCTTAATGCTTTGTGTTAGTGTTGTACAGAATTCTGAAGTGTGGACAAACGAATACCTACAGTGGAGAAGAGCTTCTGCTGGACTCTGATCCATTAATGCACATGCGCTCCAAGAGCTTGTGCTGAAGTTAGCACTGCCCACATCTTAGCACCATCTGCAGAAACAAATCATTTAACCCTGTGTCCTAATAGATTCATTGTCATGCAACTTCTCTCTCCTCCTCTATTGTAGCCTAATAAAAGTACAGGAAAACCTCATCAACAAACCTAATGATATTTTCTAAATCTGCCTTCAAATTGGGAACTGCCGTGGGAGTTTATCTGGCACTCAGTCCCTGGTGCAAACACTTGTCAGTTTGTCTTCAACCTTGGACTCCCCTACTCCTAGCTGTGTTGCTCCCCCTACTCCTAGCTATATGTAGCAGTGTCTGCAAATAAGGCACCTTACTTAAATGCTGTATACAGTTTAAGAAAATAACCCAGTGTATTGGCCACTTCTCTCTTCAGACACCTGTACTGGCAGTGAAGTGTATTCCACAACCACATAAAATGGTACTATCATTGATAATAAATAGACATTATTCATCAACAGAAGGTTTCCTTCTTTTACTAGAGTCTCCCTTAAGCCTCACAGTTTGCAGGGTCCCCAAGAAAAGCACAGTGCCACACAGAAGTTCCTCTATACTTGACTAAGCAATATGTTGGCTTGAAAACTTCAAAGTCATGGCAGTACTTGGCATAGATGTTCTGCAGTTTTTGTTTATGAAAGGGACGTAGGCTTTCTACTGAACAGCTGACTGCTCTGAATGTGGCTAGCTGGAACTGTCCTCAATCTGGATTTGCTGATGACTTATATATGCATTTCAGAAAACACACGGATGGACGTTATACATTGTGTCTGGTTATGTTCTAGTAAATTCTTTCCCTTGGAATTTCTACACAGGAGGTTCTGGAATTAGTGGCAGTTGTTTCATCTCTGCATTGTGTACCTGCAAAGATGAAATTGCTTGTCTGATCAGATAGCACTTGCAACATCATTCTGTCTCTGATGTCTCAGATGCTTGAAGCTCACAGGGAGAAAAACAGACATGAAACTCCTCTTTTTTTGCAGACTGACAATTTTTGTTCTTAGGAGATTGTGTTATAGTATCCATTGAATGTTTTGACAGCACCAAAGAAACATTACAACAAACTGTTTGAATGGTTGTTTTATTTAGTTTTGTGAAGTGGAAAGGTTTGGAGCTTTTAATAACATGGAGATTTTAAGTTGGTTGTTGCTAACATTTTCTGTCTTGGCACAAATTTGTAATCTGTTGTCACATTGGTTTTAAAGGACAGCGTTATTTTTAATCTAAAATAATTCCAGCTATTCTTAATGTCATCACAGGTAAAATGTTCCAGTCTCCAGATATCACTCTTATTGTAGAGTTCATATTTATGTTTTATAAGGAGAAACCTATTGATTGGCTCCTGGACCATATCCTCTGGGTGAAAGTGTGTAACCCTGAGAAAGATGCTGTAAGTCCATCTTTATTATAAAACTTCTAAAACGTTTTTGATGTGAACAGGTTTGCTTTGGTGAGCAGGAGACTAGCGTACTGCGCATTTTGGTGGTTGTATATCTTGAGTCTTTCTTCAAAGATTTTAATCTCAAAAGGAATTTTTGAGAGACAGTTCTCAGAGGCATCGTAACTGTTATTGTTTCAGACTTCGGATATGGATGTGGTAGGATGAAAAGCAAAATCTGGTTAGTTTCTGTATGTAACAGTCCTAAAATCACGTTCATGTGATGCCCAGTGAGGCTCAGCAGAATATCACTTCTTGGATATCTGTTATAGAGGAGGTTCTGAATGGAGAATAAAGTTTGGATTTGGGTCTTCATTTCTCAAGTAATTGTTGCTGAAAGATTGAATGAATAGATTCTGTGTGAAAACATTGAATAGTATTGTATTTGCACAGCAACCTTGGTATATTTCTGGAATGAAGACCAGAACAACTGGGTAAACAACTGTTCTGGATTCTTACTGAGTGTTTTTGGTTCATGTAACATCACCTACTTGCAGTAAAAATTCAGCAGCCTTGTGTTGGTTTTACTAATGTGACTTTTATGTTTTTAACTCCCCTTCCTTGTTTCAGAAACATTGCGATCGACAGAAATCTAACCTACGGATACGCTTCAGGCCTTCTCTTTTCCAGCATGTTGGCCTCCACTCCTCTCTAGCAGGGAAGATCCAGAAACTCACAGTTAGTAGTTAAGATTTTCCTTCTATTCCAAAGCAGGCTGATTAAATGAAAAACTCTGTAGAACTTGATTAAATGCCCATTTTCTTGTTGTCGTCGTTTTCAAGCATGTTTCACATTATTCCAGTTGGAATTAAATCTAGTTTAAACTGATCACTGTCGCGTATAAGAAATATTAATCTTGTGTTATTTTTGTGAAGCTTTACTAGGGGATATTTTTTCTAAGTTTTTTACTTGAACAGCATGTTCATCTTGTTAATCAGTACAAGATCTAATACAATTAAAAATGAGTAATGCATTCATATAAAGTTTTATCCAAATGTTTGTTTTAAGTGTAACCGCTTGGGAAAAGAACATAATAAACCAGGTTAACTGACCAGCATGATGTTTGTCTTTCTTTTAATTAGGATAAAGACTTCCTGAAACCACTGCTACATAAAATTCATGTGAATCCACCTGCAGAGGTTTCGACATCTTTAAAAGTCTACCAGGGACATACACTAGAAAAGACCTACGTAGGGGAAGACTTTTTCTGGGCTGTTACACCAGTTGCTGGCGACTATATTCTGTTTAAATTTGACAAGCCAGTCAATGTAGAAAGGTTAGTAATTGTTTGTCTTTGTTTCATATCTATAATGCTGCCTATTCACCAAGACTGTACATTTTTTCTTGCTCTTTTTATTTTTTTTGGTCATTGTTCAATCTAGAACATATTTGATAAGTGCAATTCAAAACCAGTACTTCTCAGGCAGTTCATAAGAGAACTTAAAAGAGGCCAATGTGATTGTATTTGGTTGGTCTGCTTCTAATTACAGAGCAATTGTACAGCATGGTATGTGGTACAGTATGTTGTGCCCTGCAGCCTTGGTCCCTAGATTGTCCAGATCACGAATCTTGCTGAAGTATATGACAGCATCCCCAGACCTGAAAACTGGGAACTCTGGAGGATAATGCTTTTTAGATGTAGCTTTAGGGCTTGAAAAAGCCATTGTACTAAGATTATAAGTCAACCTATTTAAAAAAACTTAAATTTTAACAGCAAAAAGAGGGACAAGAAATATCCATGATTTGCTAGAGGACTTAAGGACTTTTTTTTAGCTAGTAGTCAAATTAAATAAGGAAAATTGAGTTTGTATTTTAGAGTATAGTCATCATTTAGTTCTGTTAAGACTCATTTGCTGATTTTTACTGCCTCACCAACAGAGAGAATAGCTTTTTTTTTTTTTTTTTTGAGACATTCAAAACCTGGATGTGTTTCTGTGTGACCTAATCTAGGTGATCCTGCTCTGACAGGGGATTGGACTAGAAGGTCTCTTGAGGTCCCTACCAACTGCTAACATTCTGTGAATCTGTTACTTCTGTTACTTGTAAAATAGTTTATGTAGTGTCTGCTTAAATGTTGCTATGTCAGTGGTTTCCTTTTCTTCACATACCTCCTGTTGTTTTGAGGCTAGTACCTATAGTGTGGTTGAAAATTTTCTTTGGATTGATTTGGCTGGGAGCTCTTCTTGTGAAGCAGGCCTTTTTGCAGTTTTATATTGAATCCAGTCAATCAGCTTCTGTGTCTTGGTACGTAATCAAAGGCTTCATGTTGGCATAGTGTAACACTGAGGATCAGTAGTTTCCTTGTTACCATGTTGTTCCAAACTAGTCTGACCTATGAAACTCAAGTTTGTCATTTGAGATGTCAGATGACTCTTACAGTTGATTGCTATGTGTTAAAAGACTTTCCATGTTAGCTTTCCAAGATGCATGTGTTGAGGAATATGACTGCTATACCTCCTTGGATTAAAGGAAAATTTTTTTTTTAAATCCCATGCCAATAGTTTAAAAAATGTTTTTTTCAACATGAACATATGAATCCATTGCTTTCTATTTGATTATAATTTTGAAAAGGAAAATTTTAAACAGATATTTCCTGATGTTTGTGTGTTGAGAGTCGTTGTTGTTAATAATTATATGCATCTACATTATGAATGGAGTAACTGTAAGTAGCAAATCTTCATCTTGGATGGATTAGGATGAGTCCAATGCACAGTGATAATTTTGGAAGTCGTTGCTAGCAGGTTTAGCACTGTTACTTTAAAAATTACATGCACAAGTCTGAAGAAAGTACTACTTATTGGTAAAATTTTTATTAAGTGTAACCTTAGTGATGAGGGAATTAGAGGAATGAGTAAGTACTAATTAACTGTGCGAAAGGTGGGAAGATACTGTTTGTTATTATGCCCTGGAAAATTGTAGCTGTGCCTAAGGTAGTTGTATCTACTTGCTGTGTTAAAAAGAGTCCCAGCAATAGAGAATGACTTCTAAATTTATTTTTTTTAAATTCTATTTATTGAAGAAACTCTTTTTAGCTTTAGAAGAAAGGGAAAGCCTTGTATTCTTGTGTCGTCAAAGGAAGTCCACAAGTTAGAATGATGCTGTCTGTTCAGACTTAAATTTAACATGGTTGGAGCTATCATTGTAAGCTGTTTATTACAATTTTAGCTTCTATTGCCAATAGAGGCATTTTTGTCCTCTACTGCATACTCTAAATGCAACATTTCATCTTTCTCAAGTTTGTGGCTAGTTATGGCTACAGATGTAATTTCAAATTGTTAGGGACTTGTTTTCGTCTGCTTAAGCAACAGCAGATTTTGGTAGGTGAAGGTCAGGTGGAGTAATGAAGTTTTCTGGTGTTTCAAGAATGCATGCTGAAGCAGTGAAAAATAAAACTGACTCATGCGTTGTAACAAAAAAAAAGAAAGGAAAATTACTTGATTATAGGAAGACTTGGTGTAGAGAGAGATCCAATTGTGGGAATTAAGAGTAGAAAATATGCTTTTGAAACCTGTCTTGTGTTTGTGAAGGTATGCTACAGATTTAAGTAATAAAAAAGCTCTTTGAATTCACAGAAAATGTTGTCTGCCAAATCAGTTAGAGGTGTGGCTACTTAATAACCCCCATGATAAACAAGTTTTTAAATGGAAATATCAAGCACAGTTCTGATGGAATGAATGGCAGACTTGTTATGCTGTGACAGAGCATTAACTTGTTCCTATAGCTTGTTTTTTCCATTCCAAACATTTTGCTGAACTGAATTTAAATGTTCTGCTGAGTATAGCAGTTCAGTAGTTAACTTTCATAAAGTCTTTATATATTTTTTATATATTCTGAGATCTAAGAATACTGTCAGGGATAACACTGGCTAGGATGTCTTAGTAGTTCAGTGTGAGCACTGAGCTCACTTTGCTGAGCAGAAGGTAACATTTATGGCTATTTTGTGTGAGACCTGGTTGGCAAATCCCTAGTGAATATTGAACAGTCAAATAGATGGTGCTTGTTCTAAACCACACTTGGAGAGCAGGGATGTATAAATTGAAATTGTATAATCCTCGTTTTAGTAACAACTCCTGCACTGAACCTTTTGGGTTTTGTTTTGTTTTTTTTTTTTTTTTTTTTTTTTCCCAAGGGATCTACAGCCACAAAACTCAAGTCACTCATTAGTAAGCTACGATCTTTTTATTTTTGCTGAACGATCTGTACCTCTTTTTTTTTTAACATACTTACCTCTAGTTTCTAAATGTTCCCTAAATGCTCAAAATAGGCTACATTGTAAAGCTAAAAAATACTGAATTTCTGTTCCTTTAGGTTGTTACATAATGGTTGAAATCCACTTCACTGTTTTGGTATGTACAGTGTTGATCAAAGTACACAATAATTAAAACTGACACTTATATTTCACAGTTACCTTATGAAGTAAACCTTATTGCTAGTTAATGCTAATATTAACTGTAAATTAATTTTTGTCACTGTAAGTATCCTATCCAGGATAACTTCTTATCTTTACTAGTCACTGTGTTTCTTCAGAGATGTTATAAGGAATGTTGTACCTGAGCAGCTCTTTGTGAGGAGCTTTTGACTTTAGACTTTGTTTTAATTGAGGGCTTTTTAAATGCAGGAAGCTTGGAAATAATGGTGGATAAGTAGTGGATCTTGAACAGAGGTAATAAATTTTGAATGTGATCCTGCTTTAAAAAATGAAAACAAAGCACATCCCAGAGAGACATTTCATTTCAGCACTTAAGTGATGCTGATGTCCATCATAATCACAACCATCTCTTTCTTGACTGCCTGTCAGAGTCCTCACTATAGATGTGACCGACACAAATCAGATATGTTTTCAAAGAATGTGTGCACTAAGTTGAGGAAGCCCTTGGAAGTGCCTAACTTCTTGTGTGGTTGTTTTAATTAGACTATTTACACTTGTCAGCTTTTCTGCAATAAGAGTTAGAATGGATGTTTGTAGACAAGGCTTCAGACTTGTTTTAGTATAAATTGTTTTAGAATGCTGACCGTTACTAAAACAAAACAAAAAAAACCCTAACAAACCAACTAAAGAGAAAATTGGAGGAAGAGACAAGGATGTGTTCTATTCTGTGGAAAAGGGAAAAAAAAAAACCAACAAAACAACCAACAACCAACCAAACAAAAATGCACCAAAATTCAAACTCCAATCCAAATCTGCTTTGTATTTTTTAAATAAGAAGTTCATCCTTTCATGTATGTAACTGTTTGGTTGTGTTACTTTGAGAATTTTCAAAAGGATTAGCAGAGTTTATTTGGGAGTGCATGGGAGGGTTTTTTGTTTCATTTTGCCTCACTTTTTTTTTTTCTTCTTTAACTTCTTTAACTGCTTTTAACTCTCTACTTGTCCTGTAGTTGTGTTCTTTTATCAAGTTATTGGGTAGCTATCTTAATGTGACATGGATTATTAATATATTTTATAAGATAAAACTCGCTGGCTGGAATTTCATCTTTAAACTGAAATCTTAATCCTTTGACAAACCAGCTTGCATGTTACGCTTACTACTCTGTGTTCTGATATTGGCTGACATGTGCAGTATTTGAGACTAATCATCTAATTTTCCATATTGTTGACCCTGGAATCCCAGGGAGCATGCGAGGCTAACCTCATCTATATTTCTTTTGGTGTCTTCGCACAACACAGTATTCCCACAAATGCAAGAAAAAAAAAATGTATGTGACTATTTAAGATAGGAAATCTGTGTATTGAGTGGGAAGAGTATCTACTTGGGCTCCTGATAACTAAATATATACATTATGCACAGTGCCCCTGTGCTTTGAAATTATTGTGACAGTACTGGAAATTACTTGAATAAAAGTGACAGTTGCTTGCCTGTTATTACTGCCACTTCATTGTGAAGGAAAACAAATGCAACTTTTAAAACAAGTTTTCTATCATTGAAAACGTAAAAATTATTTATTAAAAAAAAAGTCTATAACAAACCTACCCCCCAAAAAAAAAGTATCATAGTATTTGGTGATGTATGTATCTAAAATGTGGAGGATTATGCATGCAATGGGATGCAAACCCTCGTGTAGGTAGAGGGATGCAAGACCAGATGTGTTGGGGTAAAAAAGAAAGACTTCTTAACAACTTTCTAAAACTGGCAGTGAGATGAAATTTTGTCATTATTTGCTTTTGCACTAGCAAAACCTAGGGAATTGCAAAACTGTTTGAGTTTTGGATCAGTACAGGTGTAATTTGACACTTGGGTAGGCTCTTTGTTCATAATCACTGTCCAGTGTAGAAACCGCATTCGGCACAATGCAATACAACCTTTCTTGGGCAATTTTAGTTGAAGAACTGCGTACATGAATGCATGCATAGAGTGTGGTTTAGAAATAATCTTTGTTCTGATGCTACAAATGTAGGTTATTGAGGTTTAACAACATCTTAATAAAATTAAGTTTTAATAATGGTGTCAGTAGATAGGAAGTATTTGAAAGAATCTTTATTTTAAATGTTTTGGTGTTTTGTGAATATATTTTAGATGAGGTAATATTTTTAGTGTGTATAAAAAAGAGAATCTGGGGACTTCAGTTTCTGTGTTTACATATGCTTCTGCACTAATGAGTAGAACATCCTCAAATGGATGCACTGACAGTGGGAATTTGGCAAGCAAGCTCCCAGCCACTGATGTGGTTTGCTCTGTGCATGGAACTCTGCCCATAACAATGAGGCATGAATTTCATATAAAAAGGGGAAAAAATCCCAAAGTATGGATCACAGACAGATGAGACTCCTTCCTGAGCCAAGGACATGCTGCTTCCTCCTTAATGGCACTAATATTCAAGATTTGTGTATTTGGCTGTGTTCCTGGATTTATGGTTCTTAGTCAGAAATCTTGGAGGCTTAATCCTGGTGTCTAAACGTCACATATATCATACCACTTGAGAAGGCCTAAAGTAATTCACCTTCTTTCCAGAAGGGCTTGAGTCTCTGAGATGTCGTAATTGCATCTTGCCTCTCTGTGATGGAGTCTCATACCCAAGTGCATCTCAAATAGTGTCAAATGCCTGTGTTTAAGAAAGCCGAATCGAGTTATTTAGTCTGTGCTTCTGGACAATTAACGTGGGCAGAAAAAAAACCCCAAACCACTTTGTGTGCAGACACAGACACACACATATTTAAAAAAAAAGCTAACCAAACCCCAAACACTTTCTGTATCCGGTTTAAAAATTCAGCAGAAGTAACCTTGCAAAAGTACTTAACGACCATTTAACCAATACCAATGTGGTGGAAAATGAGTAAATTCCTTAAAGAGAAGAGATTTCAGGGCAGAGAACAGCCTCTCCCTTAAAAATCCAACCAACCTAAAAACCCCAGTAAAACATAAAAACCCCTGAACCATCTCCAAAACAAAAAATAAAGAATAATTAAAATTAACTTAGTGCCAAACTCTTTTCTTGTACAGTGTGTGTATACTCCTGAGAGCACGGTCCAGGTTTGTAAAGCTGATCTCATAGTCCTGGCTGGGAAACAGAAGGCCAGAGTAGACCTGGGACTGAGATTTTCTTACCCAGCTAAATGCCATATACACATACTGCCCAGTTTTAAAAAGTTAAGAAATGGTATGGGTAACCTTGTAAAAAGATTTAGATTGACTTTAAAGCAGTGTGAGAAAAATACTTTTAGTTGTGTTTCAGAAGGATAAGAGATGGGAGGAGAATCTGAGCTTGAGAGAGGCAGAAGAAAGTATTCATTTTCTTTCTGTATTTTCCATGAGGAAGTAATGCATGGTTAATACTGATTTCCAGTTCCTCAATTCAAGAGAGATGTTGAGGTACTGGAATGTGTCCAGATAAAGGTGATGAAGCTGGTGAGGGGCCTGGAGCACAACCCTATGAGGAGAGGTTGAGGGAGCTGGGGTTGTTTAGCCTGGAAAAGAGTCTCTGGGGTGACCTCATTGCTGTCTACGACTACCTGAAAGGAGGTTGTAGTTAGGTGAGGGTCGGGCTCTTCTCCCAGGCAACCACCAACAGAATGAGGGGACACAGTCTGAAGTTGTGCCAGGGGAGGTCTAGGCTGGATATTAGGAGTAAGTTCTTCACAGAGGGAGTGATTTGCCATTGGAATGGGCTGCCCAGGGAGGTGGTGGAGTCGCTGTCCCTGAAGATGTTCAAGAAAAGACTGGATGGGGCACTTAGTGCCATGGTCTAGTTGATTGACTAGGGCTGGGTGCTAGGTTGGACTGCATGATCTTGGAGGTCTCTTCCAACCTGACTGATTCTATGGTTAAAAATTACATATTGGCACATTTCCTAGTGAGGATTCTGGGAAAATGATAGAGAGAAGGTAGCTTGTATTTCTTTTGCCATATTTGCATCCAGTGATCAGAAATACTGGCTAGAATCAGTGAATAGTGACATGATGATGGCATGTGTAGAGCGGAAAAATATTTGCTGACTGAATGTTGCTTTTATAGAAATTCATGTGGTGCAGAGTTGAAAACTGTTATGTTGCATGTTGCTATGGATAATTTGCTCACATGTGGAAGGAAACATTTCGGTTTTGTCTTCCTACCTCTCTTCCTTTTCTGAAAATGGGATGTACTAAAATATGTCAGATTACTATAAAAGAAACTAAAGGAGGATAGATAGAGAAAAATGATTCCTGATGTTTACGGAGCACAAAGGCCTGCATTCATAAATAGTCTTACAATATTTCTGTTTAGCATCAAATGAGATAAGTCTTTTTGTTTCCTTAAAAGCAACCCCAAATATATTGGCAGTGGATGTGAATTATGCTTTTAAAAAACGTTGTGTATTTCCTTTTATAAAGGTGTCATAATTTCCTGCTAATGTTGTTACTTGTTCTCTTCCAATTTTTGTTTACTTAACGAAAAAATAGAAAAAGCACAGAATATCATTTTAGATAAATAACAAAGTATTTGGCACATTGACACAATATAAAAGATGGTAAATCAGATTTCTAAATGCCTAAAAGAAAATAAAATAGATAATAGAGAAACAGTTTTCTGGGCATAAATGTGGTTTAGTATGGGGGAAAGAAGAGAGATGTGTCCCCTTCATAAGTGAAATAGGAGATGGGTAGTAAAAAGGTGTGTGTAGTTGGGATTAAAAATTATTTTTATTAAAGTACAGACCACTGATTAGTGATGCAAGATGGAGAGGTTTAGCTGTTCAAGGAAGAATATTAAAGCAAACAGCACAGATTAGTAGTACTGATAGTGATTTATGCACGTATTTTGGGGGAATGTTACAAAGGATAAGACTCTTTCTAGGTACTCACTGCTGTGGTAGCTCTGAATCTGAATGTGGTCTTCAAAAGTACTGTACCAGTTAAATGAATGCTAGCAGATTTCATTAGTGCATCAACAACACTCATGCTTTTCTTTCTGTGTTGTGTATGAATATTTGTTTCAGCTCATTGTTTTCTTTGTTATTGCTTTGTTTGGTTTGGTTTTCTCAAGCTGACTTGATTTGATGGGTGAGACCTAGCTCCACAGGAAGAAGTTACACCCTTACCTTGAACTGAGTAAATATTCAGGTCACTGAAGATATCAACTCAAGTTTGCTTTGTAACTTTGACTTTGCTCCATTTTATTGTTTGTTTTTTAACCTATGGGTGCGCTTCACATTTTATTACATACTTTTTTTTTGCCACATGAGATCTTAGTGTCTACCATCCTTTATTCCTCTCATGCTACGTGGAGGTGATGACCAGAATGTATGCAGATTGGTTCGAATGCATAATAACTTCTAACATGGAGGATATTGTCTCTGGATTTGAATATCTGCAGCAGCTAGTTGGTTATCTTTGACCTGTGCATCTTCAAAAATATACAGCCAGAGAAAAAAGGTCCTCTCAGGTTCATTTACATTAATAGCCAATTTACTCCTCATAAGTCAGAGCTACTTTTCTCTGATGACTTCCACCAAGAACGTCCAAGTGTGTCCATGTTTCTATTTTGTTATAAAACTATAAAGTAGTATTTCATAAAGCAATAGTAGTGGTGTGGTTTTTTCCTCGTTTAACATAAAATGAATTTGTGTTTGTTTGAGATTACCATATTTAGTAGTTGTTTTTCAGAATTTCAATTTAAAAGGTGTTATGTTTAAGCAGCAGGTAGACAACATTGTAATTCCTTTCAAAGAAAAATGTTAGTTAACTAAATAGGGGGAGGAAAAACTAAATGGACTCAGGGCAGATGTCTGAATAACTTAGCCGAAAGCACAACTTCTTTGATGTGTTTCAGTCTTTGTATCCAGAAAGACTTTGGTAGTCTGAAAACTGACTTACCAATATTTCAGGGAGGGCAAGTTTTTACAAACAAAGTGAATGGCACTTCTATAAGCACCTGTGGAATGCCTGTTTATTTGTGAATTAAACTTTATTTTAATATTTTTCTAATTTGTGAACTTCTGAGCAAGACATTGGTAGATGTATATACATATTCATAGTTCTATTTTTAGTCCGTGTAACTTTGCCTAAGTAGGTGTTAGCTGTCAAGTGTTCAAGAAAGGCTGGAATATAAAAATTATTTTAAATAAGATGTGACATATGCATATGTTATATATGTGTGTGTATATGAGTAGGCACATAGTTACAGAAAACAGAAAAAAAGGTGGGTTTGATTATATGGAAATAAGATTTTATTAATTATTTATGTAAATGGTTTGGGCATTGTGCCAGCTTTTGAGAGCAGTGCAGCAGTGGTGTGGTTACTGTTGGGAGGAAGAATCATAGAATGGTAAGGTTGGAAGGGACCTCAAGGATCATCTAATTCCAACCCCCTGCCATAGGCAGGGACACCTCCCACTAGTACAGCTCACTCAAGGCCTTGTCCAACCTGGCCTTCAACACCTCCAGGGAGGGAGCAGCCACAACTTCCCTGGGCAACCTGTTCCAATGCTTCACCACCCTCACTGGAAAGAACTTCCTCTTAACATCCAGTCTAAATCTCCCCTCTGCCAGTTTAAACCCATTGCCCCTTGTCCTGTCGTTGCAGGACCTTGTAAATAATCCTTCCCAGCCTTCCTGCAGCCCCCCTTCAGATACTGGAAGGTTACTATCAGGTCTCCTCAAAGCCTTCTCTTCTCCAGGCTGAAGAGCCCCAACTCTCTCAGCCTGTCGTCATAGGAGAGCTGCTGCAGAAACTGCACTTCAGTTTCTAAAGTTGATAGTACAGTAAGAGAAATGGCAAACAAACAAAATAAAAATAAATAAATGCTACTCTCTCCCAAAAAAACCAACACCCCACCCAAACAATAACCAAAAAACTTCAACTAACCAAACCCCAAAGAAACCCCACCACACAACCCATCCATATCCCCAAACATAATGTAACTAAAACCCATTTAAAAAAAAAAAAAAAAGCAAAAAAAACCCCAAACCCCTAATCCAAACCAACCAACAAAACCCCACAAACCTCAAAACCCCAAAAAACAGAGCACAGTAATAATCCCATAAAACCTAAAACCCCAAGTGAAAAAACAGCCTACCAGGATTATTTCACTACTCATCCCCAGACCGTTGTTACTCACTGAGAGCTCAGCATCACAGATCAGGAGTTTATTTGTGGCTTTTTAGGTGTGTCTTCTCAGAAATAAGCTTTGCGAACTAGGAAAAGACGACGTCTGTGGTTTGGTTGAAGCCTTTGCAGGCAGCACCATCTTAGATGCAAGTGCTTGATCAGTTGCATTTTATAATATGTTCCTAGAATTTTCAGTGTATTCAAGAGCAATCTAAGAGGTTCCTGGAATGCGTCGATGACA
>VWZE01012072.1:79133-111735 GCA_013396675.1 Eubucco bourcierii | reverse complement strand
CATTAAAAAAAAAAAAAAAAAGAAAGAAAAGGCAACCACCACACAACCACATCTTACAGGAATCCCACAGGACCAGTAGAAAATTCTGATAAAAAAAATTATTCTGACTAAAGTATGTCATTTTCACGTGTCTCGTGCATTAACAAGCCTCCTCCTAGAAACAAAAGTGAGAAACCTCCACCTTGGACACAGAAATGGAAAGGATGATGAGTCAGGAGATGCTCTTGTGTAATTCCTGACTTCAAGTTAGGCATTTTATTTCTTCTTTCTGTCATTTGCTTTTCCTCATTCTTAAAATCATTCACAGCTCCAGGAAGAATGACAATTCACTTCCCCAGACCTAGGCTACCCCTCTGTGAATTAACTGGTTGGAAGTAACAAGTAGGGAAAGCAGACATTTTCCATTCCAACAGAACAGACCAAAGTCTAAGAGAGACAGAGCCCACCACACTGCACAGTCTTTAACAGGACTGTGGGTCCCAAGAACACTACTCCTTCAGTCACCTGGCTGCAGTCTTCCTCCACTCGTGCCAAAAGATCAAGTCATGCATGACTTATTTGTTCTTACACATGTGCCTCACAGTTGCCACTGACACAGAGAACCTGGGCTGTTTTCCAGACCTGGCTACCACAACCTACACAACTGGTCTCAGCCAGCTCTACCAACCTCTGGGTGTGGTTTCCTTCTCAAATGCATGGGGCCAACACCCAGCAGAAGGAAGCAACTATAATCACCACCATATTAACTGTGGACAACAGCCTACCCAGGATGCCAAAGTTATCATTAAGAGTTCCTGGTCCTGCAGTGACACATCTGGATGCTTTCCTCTGTGACCTGTGCTAGATTCTATAGCCCTGCTCTGGCAGAGGTTTGGGCTCAATGATCTCTGGAGGTCCCTTCCAACACCTAACATCCTGTGACATACATCTATTTGACATCTTGCTGCCAACCTGAGGCCTTGGGAGAGCTCTGAGTGAATAGCTAGGAAGGACAAAGCTTGGAAGTGCAGCTAAACAGAGTTCCTCCACTAGGACTACTACTGGTCGTAAGTGGAACAAAACAAACAACCCAAAACTCAGTCTGTGCCATTTCTATTTATAATAATGGCAGGCTAAGCATGCCCTGCCTTTTGCTCCTTTCCAGTAGGAAATCAGGCCTCAGTAGCACCATCTTTCCAAGGCTCAGTATCTACTAAGAATAAGGCCTTAAACACTGATCTAATCCTTTATCAAGATATATAAAATAAATTTTTAAAAAATTATTCACCTTGCTGTACCAATGCTGCTCATATCAATGTTAGGTATCGAACACATGACCCCAAGCTGTGTGGCACAGTCGACTTGCTAGAGGGCAGGGATCCATCCAGAGGGACCTGGACAGGCTGGAGAGGTGGGCCCAGGTCAACCTCATGAAATTCAACAAGGCCAAGTGTAAGGTCCTGCACCTGGGCAGGCACAATCCCAAGCACAAATGCAGGCTGGGGGGCGAATGGCTGGAGAGCAGCCCTGAGGAAAAGGACCTTGGAGTCTGGGGTGATGAAAAGCTCAACATGAGCCCGCAGTGTGCACATGCAGCCCAGACAGCAACTGAGTGCTGGGCTGCATCAAGAGCAGTGTGGGCAGCAGGGCAAGGGAGGGGATTCTGCTCCTTTACTCTCATCAGACCCCATCTGGAGTACTGTGTGCAGTTCTGGAGCCCCCAGCACAGGAAGGACATGGAAGTGTTGAGGCAGGTCCAGAGGAGGGCCACAAAGATGATCAGAGGGTTGGAGCAGCTCTGCTATGAGGACAGACTGAGAGAGTTGGGGCTCTGCAGCCTGGAGAAGGCTTTGGGGGGACCTGATAGTAGCCTTCCAGTATCTGAAGGGGGCCTACAGGAAGGCTGAGGAGGGACTATTGACAAGGTCTTGTAATGACAGGACAAGGGGCAATGGGTTTAAACTGGCAGAGGGGAGACTTAGACTGGATGTTAGGAGGAAGTTCTTTACAATGAATAGGAGCCAGAAGGGTGCTCAGGTGGCCAAGAAAACCAACGGCATCATAGCTTGCATGAGGAATAGCAAGGCTGAAAGTGTAGGGATGTGCCTGTCCCTCTCTCCTTGGCACTGGTGAGGCCACACCTTGAGTACTGTGTTCACTACAAGAAGGACATTCAGGTGCTGGAGCACGTACAAAGAAGAGCAACTAAGCTGGAAGGGCCTTGAACACAAGTCTTGTGAGAAATGCCTGAGGGTACTGTTCAGCCTTTGGCTGAGAGGAGACCTCATTGCCCTCCACAACTACCTCAAAAGAGGATGGACCAAGGTTGGGGCTGGTCTCTTCTCACATGCAAGAAAAGATAGGACAACAGGAAATGGGCTTCAGTTGTTCCAAGGAAGGTTCAGGTTGGATATTAGGAAAAATCTCCTCAGAGTGTTATCTGGCATTGGAACAGGCTACCTAGGAAGGTGGAGGAGTCACCATCCCTGGAGGTATTTAAAAGACGCATGGATGTGGTGCTGAGACACAGGATTTAGTGGCAGCAGCTTAGCAGTACTGGCAGGACTGACAAAGTTTAGTGGTAGTAGCAGGATTGTAAGCTCTAGGCAAGTGGCTGCATTTGATGATCTCAGCAATTTTATGGCTCTAATCTGCAATGGCCATAAACAATGCCCATTTCTGTTTCAGTTGTCTTTCCTAGAACAGAAATCTTAAAGCAAAAATGGACCTATAAAGTTACCTGTTTGACTGACTGTCTCTGACTGGGCAAGTCCATTAGTAGAATTGTTGTCACTCTTGCTGATGGGTGCAGGCTCCAAAGCATCAGGGTATTTCAACACATTTGCTCTGCCAACACTTGAACTGGACAGAAAGCTTGGGAAAGTCAAGTCTCGTTCAGGGGAGGTGTAACGTTCCTTTCCAGAACGCACAACAGCTGATGTGACAGTGCCTCCTGTTAGTGTCACCTGGGTAAAGCAGTTCTGCTTCAGAGGGGACATGTCTGAAAGAGTGAAACCATTCAAGGAGGAAGTAGCAGGGTCTCCATCTGAGTAATGGGGACAAAAGCAAGTATCCGGTGAAAGCTTAGAGGACTGTAAGTCGGCGTTGTCCCAGCATGCCCGGGGCCTTGTAAACCGAATGTCTGCCTGTGTACAGGCAACACTGTGCTGTGCAGAATCACTGTCATGGCTATCCCCATCGCTGCTCTCTTCCCACTGCTCCACATCGCTGTCCAGATGCTCAGCTCCCAGCATTGTGGTCTGCTCCGGCACCACAGAAGGCTTCAAACCAGATGCATTCAAAACAGATACGAGAATGTCTTTAATAGCTTCAGCACTGCCTGGGTATGATCCAAAACTTCCAGCATGTCCAATCACTGCTGGCCTTGAGTACTCTTCTGCTCAGAAAAGGGAAGGAATCAAGATATTAGGAAGCAATACTTAAAAAAAAAAAAAAGTATAAAAATTTAAATTTGCAACATGAATAACATGCACATTGGTTTTAACATGGGTGAGAAGAACGAAGAACTGAATTCACACATCACTGTCTGCTGTTTCTTCTTTTGCTGTCTGCAATCAGAAAGTGTTTATGCCATTGATAAGGTTAGGTAATAAACCAGTAGTAAAATAATGTTGCTGGATTGTTAGGACTTCAATGGCAACAGATTGTCAGTGTGCTCAAAAACACCATTAAAAATGAGTGAGATAGAGTTACCAGGACAGTTATTGCCAAAAATAGGTCACAGTATAACAAATATCAATGTATCAGGAAGAGAACAAAAAACACCCCAAAAAAAACCCCCACAAACAAACAAACAAACAAAAAACCCACAAACAAACAAAAAAAACAAACAAAAAAACCCCCACAGTAATAAAAGGTCAAATCCCAGAAAAGGAAGGACATGGAACTGTTGGAGCAGCTCCAGAGGAGGGCCACAAAGATGATCAGAGGGCTGCAGCAGCTCTCCTATGAGAACAGGCTGAAAGAGTTGGGGCTCTGCAGCCTGGAGAAGAGGTTTCCAGGAGACCTGATACTAGGCTTCCAGCATCTGAAGGGGGCCTACAAGAAGGCTGGGAGTGACTATTTACAAGGTCTTGCAATGACAGGACAACGGACAATGGGTTTGAACTGGCAGAGGGGAGATTTAGACTGGATGTTAGGAGGAAGTTCTTTACAGTGATGGTGGTGAGGCACTGGCACAGGTTGCCCAGGGAGGCTGTGGCTGCTTCCTCCCTGGAGGTGATGAAGGCCAGACTGGAGGAGGCCTTGAGTGAGCTGTACTAGTGGGAGGTGTCCCTGCCTATGGCAGGGGGTTGGAACTAGATGATCCTTGAGGTCCCTTCCAACCTTACCATTCTATGAAATGCTTATGTGTTTTGGTTCAGTCAGAGACTCCCCATTCGAAAATGGCTACAGTAACCTTCAGTCTATTATTCATTGATGTGGCAATATCTCTGTGACCCCATAAAGAAAATAAGCTCTGCCACCAAATTCACTATCAAGCCTCTAAAGGAATCAAAGTACTTTGTGCCAAGGACCAACACAATCTACTGCAATACTGCAGTTTGATAGGAAAATGGAAAGACTGCTTTTAGTGGCAAACATAGCAACATTAGCTTGATACTGAAGTGCACACTGCTACCAGCAACTATTCAAGATACAGGACTTCAATTTATTCTTGAACAAAAAGCTTCATAGGAACTGCCAGGCAATGGAGAAATCGGACACAAAGCCTGTTTAAGAAGAAACTATTGACCACATCACAATTAAGTTAACAACTCTCTCCTTTGGGGAAGATTACTTGGTTGTAAAAGTCTAAGAACTGATACAATCAAGATTTGTCTACACAGCAAAGAATCCTTAGTTACAACCATGAGCAATGTTAAACACTGCTAGTATAAAAAAACAAAACCACAAAACACCCCACACAACCAACCACAACCCCCCCACACACCAAAAAAAAACAAATCAAAAACAGCCCATACAAAACACACCACCTCCACAAAACCACACCAGCAGACAAACTGCACGATAAGAAAGTTTACCAATGAAGAGATCAAAGCAAATGCAACCCCCCCACACAGACACATACTTTGGAAAGCAAGTCTAAACAAAGAACATTTTTTGTCAAGAGAAATCTAAGAAAAAAAAGTTATATGAAAAAAGATGGCGCAAAAGCTGCCAGTAATGCCATCCTTGTAAAGCCAGGTCAGTTAGCTGAAGAGTTCATCAATGATCACAACCAGTCACCTGCTGCTTTACAAAGCTCTTCAAGTAGCAGCAAAACTACACATTTTGCTGACTGCACTTGCAAAGAAACACCTTGCTAATGTAGCCAGCCACAGCAGTGTAAGGGCAGGTGCAGAAAAACCAAAGTTACCTGGTGTTTCAAAAGAAACTGCTTTCTTTAACTGAAAAGGCTGAAATATATTTTGGCAACTACTGATATTTCATTGTATGAGAATACCTTAACTTGGACTGCAAAGCATCTTTTCTGTGCAAGACAAACATTTAGTTTTGTTGTCTTCAACTCTTCTGCTCTGCCCTCCTATTGCAAAGTCCCATTGCCTTTCCATCCCCTCTCAACATTCATCACCTCCACTACTCCAGCATCATGAAGCTTCTCCAGCACTAATCATGTAACCATGCTGCTAAACCTCTTGTTTTTAGTAGAGAATTTCTTAGTTTAAAAAAAATGTAGCTCTTGCTACTCCGGAAATAGGTTAGTTTCAATTAAAACAAAAACCTAAACAAAGAAAAAAAAGCACCAAAAAAAAAAACAAACCAAATACCAACAACACCCCACAGCAACAACCCTCAAGTTCAGTTTTGCAATCAATAATCATGTGAGTAATTATGGTAATCTGTTAATATCTCAGAAACTATTTCTTAAACGAAGTTAACCTGCCAAGAATCACATGAACAGTTGAGCACTCAAAATGCCAGTGTAACTAAAATGGCCTAAGTACCATTTTCAAAGCAAGAAACCCTTTACTTTAAATTGTATAACATACTTTGAAGCAGTCCCATCTTCAAAGCCAATAAGCAAGATTTTCTTACCACCCTGATTATGCTTTAGTACACATAAATGTTGATAGCTTCTACTAGTACCATTAGCATCAGCAAAACTCCCCAGAAGGGCATATTTTAGAACAAAGTGGCATACCTGAGAGAATGGAGATTTGAGGTGTTGGAGCAAGGCAGCTAATCCTCACTGAAGGATTTGAAGAAAACGTTGACTCTGTGAAAGCCACCTTGAGGTTTTTGTGGTTTAACTAGAACAAGAACATATAGGCAGTCAGTTTGGTTGTAAGAAAACAGTGCTCTGGTAATAATCATAGAACGGTAAGGTTGGAAGGGACCTCAAGGATCAGCTAGTTCAAACCCCCTGCCAGAGGCAGGGACACCTCCCACTAGTACAGCTCACTCAAGGCCTCCTCCAACCTGGCCTTCAACACCTCCAGGGAGGGAGCATCCACAACCTCCCTGGGCAACCTGTGCCAGTGCCTCACCACCCTCACTGCAAAGAACTTCCTCCTGACATCCAGTCTAAATCTCCCCTCTGCCACTTTAAACCCATTGCCCCTTGTCCTGTCATTGCAAGACCTTGTCAATAGTCCCTCCCCAGCCTTCCTGTAGGCCCCCTTCAGATACGGGAAGGCTACTAGAAGGTCTCCTCAAAGCCTTAATAATATTGTCCCCAGTCTCACAGTCGTATCAGCAGGAAGAATACTATGCTAAGACCTAAACACTGCCTGTATTTCTCATTGTCTGGAAACCTTTGCAGAAGTATGCACTGTCTGAAAAGCTCTGGCATCTCAATTCTGCCTCTCACATTTCACTAGAAGGTAGTAGACCAAGAGAAAATTTCCACAGCAGTAGAATTAAACATGTGCATAAGGCATATACAGAATAAATCAGATGTCTAGATCTGTCAAAACAGCAGCAATGGAGTAGAAAAGACTTCAAGCATGTGCCTGTATACAGTCTATGAGGCCCTGACTCCATAAAGTATCTGATGCATGTGCTTCTTGATCTCCCAGCCATATCAACTGGGAGTAAGTGCAGTCACATAACCACACCTAATTTCATAGAACACGGTACACATGGTTCACATCAGCATTGTAGTTGGCCCAACATAAAGCAAGAGGTGACTGAAATAAAACTTGACCTGGTATACAGGTCAAATATAAGCTGATCAATATTCTGAATCCATTTGAACTGACTGAGCAGTTTTGTACCAGATCAGCATTTTGCTTTGTGTGGTTATGATACTTGTGATTTGCAACTTCTAACCCCAAAGCCATATTTGTCATATTGTCAAACCAGTGTAAGCTGGAACCAGGGCAAGCAGTTTAGCAGGCACCAAAGAGATGAATTCCAGCTAGGGAGTAAGATACACTATGGTTGGCAAAGCAACAGATCTCCCCAAACTCAAAGATTACTTCTGAGGGTCACACACTTGTCTGTTTTCTTCCCACTGCCTCACACCTGATCTTGGACCTGCAGACCAGGGAAAGCAAAGAGATGTCCAGCTTCATCATATGCATCCTTAAAAGGCACTTAACCAAGGCATACATGGTGTTCTTCTCCCCATTCACAGACATTAATGGGGTGTTTCCACATAGAAGCATCCTCAGGATGCCTCCTGTCCTCCCTTGCACTCTGTGATCCCATAAAAGGTGAGCCGGATGCCCTGTGCTGACCTCTGGGTTCCCCACATGGTCCCATGGGAGAACAAGGTGACTCAGAGCAGATCTAGACCTGATGTACTTCAGACTCCTGGAAAGCAGAAGTAGTTAAAACCCACAAAAAATTTCCCTTTTAACTGAATAACAATATTTCAGATTAAAAAAAAGTACTCTGAATTTCAAATGTTTAATGTTTGAGTATGCCAGTGCTTAGAAAAATACTCCTCTCAGTATCTGATAGTATGAAAATACCATATTGGTACAAGTTGTGGATAAAATAGTTCTTACAGGAACTTATTTTTTATTAATTACTTTAGTTTTGGGGGTTTTTTTTTAAGTTTCTAATATCAGCAATTAACAGTCTCCACCTACATCTTAGGACACAAGCTCTTGTCAGACCCCACCTGGAGTACTGTGTGCAGTTCTGGAGCCCCCAGCACAGGAAGGACATGGAAGTGTTGAGGCAGGTCCAGAGGAGGGCCACAAAGATGATCAGAGGGCTGCAGCAGCTCTCCTACAAGGACAGGCTGAGAGAGTTGGGGCTCTGCAGCCTGGAGAAGAGAAGGCTTTGAGGACACCTTATAGTAGTAGCCTTCCAGTATCTGAAGGGGGCCTACAGGAAGGCTGAGGAGGGACTATTGACAAGGTCTTGGCAATGACAGGACAAGGGGCAATGGGTTTAAAGTGGCAGAGGGGAGATTTAGACTGGATGTTAGGAGGAAGTTCTTTCCAGTGAGGGTGGTGAGGCACTGGCACAGGTTGCCCAGGGAGGTTGTGGCTGTTCCCTCCCTGGAGGTGTTCAAGGCCATGTTCAAGGAGGCCTTGAGTGAGCTGTAGTAGTAGGAGGTGTCTGTGCCTATGGCAGGGGGTTGGAACTAGCTGATCCTTGAGGTGCCTTCCAACCTTACCATTCCATGAAATTCTGTAAGTATCACAGCTGTCTGACACTAGGGTGAATGCAAGTACTTCATCTGTAAGTGTAAACATTGAGTGTCAAGTGTTAAGATTTTGTATTTTTCCTCAAACAACTCTCCCATCTCTTAGGGGAAGCAACTGCATGTTCCAAGAATTCAGAAAATAAATATTTCCATTTACTTTCCAATTATATCACAGACTGGGAAAAGAGCTCCCTCAGTATTTAACTACCACACTAAGACAAACCATTTTTACATATATATAAAACATGCAATTAAAGAGCAAAAGCACTTTGAAGGAAATACAAGGAGAGATGCATGAAAGTACCAAAACATGTTGCCATAACCAATTAAAAACCACTGTGACATCCTTCATAGCATAAATGAAACAGTCCCAGCCCCCAACACTGGGACTGTATTTCCAAAATGAACTCCGTAATGAAACCGTCAGCATTTTAAAAATATTTACCGCAACCACTAATAACTAAAAGCTTTTTTTGTGAAAGAAGTCACGTCCCTGTCTTCTCCCCCACTCACTGCCTGGCTAACGAAAACACTGACACAACCTTTAGATGCCTTTGTCTTCTTACCTCTTTAGAGCAAGGGTGCTTGAAGACTTCTGTTCCGCTGTAGGTGGCTAGAGCTACTGCCCGGAGAGACATGGTGGGAAACTGTTCATGTTTTGTTGTTGTTGAGTACCTGGTAGCAAAAAGAATTACAACCATCAGCACGTCAACCGCGAATCTTCATGTGTTTTGGAGACTATAGGCTTAATACCTGGACTGACTTGAGTCAGCTGATGCGCTTAGCGAGGAGCAGTGGTCAACAAGAATGGAAATCTGTTAGACAGAGCCCAGATATTTTTAAAAAAACAAAAAACCACCACCAACAAAACCCCAAAAAGCTACGACGCAAGAGGGATACCTGTCAATAGCATAAAAAGAACTGTATCCCACCGTTTTCTGTAAAGGAAAGAGACATCGCGGACTCGGCAGCAATGAAGCCCCCACGCTCCGGCTCTGTCGCAGAGGGCCTTGCTCTCCCCGGTGGTGCCAGCCAACGAAAGGCTCAGACGACGGACAAAACCGAGCGTTGTCCTCCCGGCCCGGCGCTAGAAAAGCCGTGCTCCCTTTCACACACAGCTCTGCGAAGCTTTTAATGCGGAGAGAGGCACAGGGACGCCCCACCGCCCGAGCGCCTGCCGCACCAGGAACGCTCACCATGGGCCCCAGTGAGACGCCGAACGGACTCTCACCCGACCCCAGCGCCTCAGACCCACCTGCAACCGCAGCACACAGCTACGCAGCCCCCGGCGCGCCGCAGCTCCCGCCGCTGAAGAAGCTGCGCTGGGCGCAGGCTCTCCCTGGGCTGAGAAAAACTCCGCCCGGCGGAGGGAGGTGCTGCCCAGCGGCGAGACGTTCCGCCCACAGGCTCGGCTAGGGGCGGCTCGGTTCGTGGCGGGGTGAGTCCCTCAACCTGCCTCACCGGTGACTGAAAGGCAGCCTATGGCGCCGCGGCACAAATCCAGCGAAAGTAAACAGCTAAACCGTAACTTTGAGATAACTCAACACAAACAACCCAAAAAAAATACAACCAACAACAACCACCTGTAAGGAGCGACTCCGCATTCTGCGTTTGTCCGGTTTGGAGAAAAAAGAAGCTGAGGGGCGACTCTCGTTCGTCCTTACAGATTCCGGGTTCCGGAGAGGGAATTGCTGCTCTCTTTTCGCTGGTATCCAGTGATAGGATGCGTGGGAATGGTTCAAAGCTGCGCCGAAGGGAGTTTAGAATGAGCGTTAGGAAGTGTTTCTTCGCTGAAGAGGTGATCGAACGCTGGAACAGTCTTCCTAGAGAATGGTAAATGTCCCAAGGCAGTCCGTACTTAAGAAGGATTAGAGCAGCGCCGTTAGCAACGTGCTTTAACTTCAGATCAGCCCTTAGTTGTTCAGGCTGTTGAACTAGATGATTGTCAAACCAAGATAGTATATTATATTGCCAAACAAACCCAAGATAAGACAATCGGGAGTGAATGGAATGTGCTTTATTGATTGGAGTGGGGAATACTGAGGCCCGCAGGCAACAAGTGCGGACACACCTGCAAGGATCAGCTCTTTTTGAACAAATGTCAGCATTTTATAAACAACAAAGAACCATTCTCGCTTAGCTTTTAGAAACCTATTGAGCCATCTGCCAGACCAGTCTCAAAGTCAGCTGCCTTAGAAGCCTCAACGCTAGCAAACTGCAGTTCTCTAATAGATGGTTTGGACTAAAAATAGAGTGGAAAAGTGCTGAGCTATATTCCTGGAGTTAAAAAAATGCTGCTTGGTCATAATGCAAAAAATATGTACAAGGAACTTAAGAAATTGCAAACCACAAGGAAGTAGAAAGGAAGTGGAATCCAGATGGTAGCGTGCAGAAATAAGTAGGAACAGTGAACAGAATGCAAACCAGAGATGCAGCTGAAAATGTGGTTTTCCAACGCTCTGAAATAATTGCCTCCCATTTCAAGCACAGTAAACAGAATAGTGACTTTGGGCATGTGGAAACTTAGGGTTAGTCACTGGCCGAGATGCACAGTTGTCTGCACTTGGTCTGGATCTTGTCCTGTTGTGTGTGTGTGTTTCAAATTTCCAGCTATAAATTCCTGATTTCACATAGCTATGTGAGAAAATAAATTCTGCTGTTGAGAAACTTTTTATTCTTGGTTCTGCTGGATTTCTTAGTAAAGTCCAACAAAATCCAGTTAGGGAATTTATGCTTCATTAAAATTTTCTGTTCAAAATTTCCCAGGATCTCACAAGAACCACACAAATGCAAAATACTAGCTAGATCAGAAAGCAGTACTGCACAAGAAGAACATAGAACCATAGAATGGTAAGGTTGGAAGGGACCTCAAGGA
Source organism: Eubucco bourcierii (assembly GCA_013396675.1). Taxonomy (NCBI): domain Eukaryota; kingdom Metazoa; phylum Chordata; class Aves; order Piciformes; family Ramphastidae; genus Eubucco; species Eubucco bourcierii. The sequence continues at coordinate 100,252 of VWZE01012072.1, read as the reverse complement.
TCATCTAGTTCCAAACCCCTGCCATAGGCAGGGACACCTCCCACTAGTACAGCTCACTTAAGGCCAACCTGGCCTTCAACACCTCCAGGGAGGGAGCAGCCACAACCTCCCTGGACAACCTGTTCCAGTGATGCTGCTCTTTTTATGTGTCTGTGTATTATCATGAACTTTGTATTGTGTCATACCCTTCGCTTGAGATGTGATTAAAAGCCACTCTACTTTTTGCAGGTATCACCAACAGAAATAATAGAAAACTGAATGGATGGAGAGTCACAGGGAAAAAAAGAAACTGTTTGTAAAGTTTACAAGGTGAAAATTCAACAAAACCAGAGTACCAAACTGGCATCTTGCCCTAATACCAGCATGACCTCCATTGGCTTAGGAGAGAGGAAAAAAATAAGCTATTTTGCCTAGAGCATATGCCAAAGAAGAAAATCATGAGCAAAAATTTGCCCAAAACCTTCCAGCAGAATGTCAAAGAACAGAGGAATGAGGTTGGAAACAGAAATGCTATTAGGAGCTTGCATCAATGGGCTTCTTTAGAAGAATCTTCTTACATTCCATGTGAACATAAATGGATTGTAAACTTCAGCAGAAGCCAAGATGTATACTATGCTGAGATCTTTGAGCTATAAAAGGGTGCACTGGGGAGAACTGAAAGCAGATATCCTTGCTCTTTTTAGTACAATTGATTAAACATGTTCAAGGCATTGCTCTTGACAGGCACCCAAGACAGTCTGTGATGTTTTGGTCAAATTATGTGAAAGAAGCAAACCTGCTTTTTAAATCAGGGAAAGGGTTTTAATCACACAACTGAAATAGCTCAACCTTAGCAAATGTTTGGAAGATTTCTACCTCAAAGGTGCTTTTTTTTTTTTTTTTTTTTCAAATTAAAAATTTGTAAGGCTAATGTTGCAGAATGAATGGATTCTACCTTTTGTAAAGAACTGTTATTCCCAATTCTTAGAATCATAGAATGGTAAGGTTGGAAGGGACCTCAAGGATCATCTAGTTCCAACCCCCTGCCATAGACAGGGACACCTCACTCAAGGCCTCCTCCAACCTGGCCTTCAACACCTCCAGGGAGGGAGCAGCCACAACCTCCCTGGGCAACCTGTGCCAGTGCCTCACCACCCTCACTGCAAACAACTTCCTCCTAACATCCAGTCTAAATCTCCCCTCTGCCACTTTAAACTCATTGCCCCTTGTCCTGTCATTGCAAGACCTTGTCAATAGTCCCTCCCCAGCCTTCCTGTAGGCCCCCTTCAGATACTGGAAGGCTACTATCAGGTCCCCTCAAAGCCTTCGCTTCTCCAGGCTGCAGAACCCCAACTCTCTCAGCCTGTCCTCAGAGCAGAGCTGCTGCAGCCCTCTGATCATCTTTGTGGCCTCCTCTGGACCCGCTCCAACACTTCCATGTCCTTCCTGTGCTGAGGGCTCCAGAACTGCACACAGTACTCCAGGTGGGGTCTGACAAGAGCAGAGTAAAGGGACAGAATCCCCTCCCTTGCTCTGCTGGCCCTTTCATGCAGAAAGGGCTACTTAGAACAGGCTTGAATTTAAAAGTATCAGCAATATGCTAAAATAGGGAAGTATAGAAATAATTGCATGTAAAACCAAAATAATTACAAGGGTAGGATAACTATCCCAAGCCAAACATACAAACAGGAAATGAAACTGTCTGTCAGCTGACCCTCTAAAGAATCCCAGACATGCTGATTTATAGGCTTCCAGTCAAAATACAAAACATGTCTGAGGATGCTCATATGCTGGTAGAGGATAGCAGCTTGCAACTGTGTCCCCTGCTTTCCTCCTAGCAGCTGAGGGAGCTACTGTAACTTTGATTCAGTGGTAGACCTTACGGTGCTGTGGCACACTGAATCGGTTGTAGGGATTAAGTAGGCAGGAATTATAAAATATACTGTTATTTCCAGCAAGCCCTGCCCACAACGTTATGCAAAATTAATTAGATAGGGTTCAGAAATTCAGTCAGAAAAGTCTTTCACAAGGATGCTTCTACAAGGAGTTTAGTAATTCAGAGGAGTCAGAAAACTTGGAAAAGGGTTTGCTATAAAAAATAGCTTTGCTGCACTTGAGAACTGTGCTGGTTTGAGGCTAATTAGAATATTTTAATAGAGAAAATTACACTATAGGCTTCACTCATACACTTCACTCATAGGCTTGCTTGAGAATTGTTTGGGAACAATAACCAAAACATTAGATAAGTCAGTCTCTGTCGCTTGCTGGAGCAGGAGCTGCTGGGGTGGTCTAGCAGTTTCTGGCTCTGACTCTGCCGATCAATCCTCACTAACCACTTTTCTTCTAACTCCGCTGGCCGATCCTCCTAATTTACCTTGGACGTAAGGCAAACCTTGGGGTAAGGTACAGGGATGGGGAGAAGGTGGAAGGGTGGTTGGGAGCCCCTCCTGGGGTCTCTGATTTCTGGGAGGGGAGTTGTGTTTCTGTATTACCTTTAACTTGTCTATTTCTGTAACTATTCTGCACATAGTGTATATATCTGCTGTACATTGTGCAAAGCTGTAAATAGAGCTTCATCTCTTAACTTCCATCCGGCTGAGTTCTAGTCTGGGTCATTTTACAAAGGCGGGGGGGAGGGGGCGGGGAACTCCCAAACCGTCACAAGAACGAAGGCAGCCTGGAGCCCCAGGGAACAGAAAAGGCTACTCACGGCAGGCTTCCGCGGCAGTGCCTTGAAATGTAGAATTTCGGCAGAGGCNGGCAGTGCCTTGAAATGTAGATTTTCGGCAGAGGCAGGTCCCTTCAACGGGCTGGCAGGATCTGACGGTCTGACGCTGGCGGTCTGTGGCTGGCAGCTCCTCTTAAAACCCGACGTAGCAGTCTCCTCCAAGTCCGCCTCAAAGTCCCTCTCCAAGTTCCCGGTAAAATTCCTCTGGCAAAGTCCGACTTCTGAGTCTCTGCCCTGAGGTCCCCCTAGATAATGTGTCCTGTTGCCATAAATATGCTGGGGCGATTTGCTCTCCCCGGTTCAAACCCGCGGAGGTGGGGTGAGGTACTTAGCACCTACTCCTTCCACATTCCAGACCCCCGGAACCAGAGGGGTAGGGGGGAGCAGAACAGTTTCACGCCTATTCAAACCTTCGGCGGGGTAGGCACTTGGGTGTGCCCCACCACACACACCTCCATCAGATCAGTGCACATCCTGCTGGGTTTTTTTTTTCTGGTGGATATTTCTGAACAAATATTTAGCCAATGCTAATGCAGTCCGAACTCATAATTTCTGTGACAACTTCATTTAATCCTTGTAGTTGAAAGGGCAAGGAGGCTGAAGGCACCTTAGCTAATCCTGTTCAGAATTCTGGGTGTGCATCACTGATACTATAGAACTGACATAATTAACACAACTTCATGTTTTAGAGGAGATTAAACCCTTTTTTAAAACCCTCATTGAAATGATTGTTGTTAGAGGACAGAATCAAGTCCACCTCCACATATAATTTTAATCAGTGGAAATCATACAGTACACAGAGTGGACCTGATCTCAGGAGGATTAGAGCTGGACACAGGAGGTCAATGGAAGTAAAATGAAAAGACTTTGCAGTTTTCCAGTATTGTCTACTTCAAGTCAAATGGGAAAAAATGGCATCTTGGGAAAAAGCAAATACTTGTAGCTATGAACTAAGCATCAGAAACAGCCCCAAAAAAGCAGCACTTTTGGATGTTTTTGATAGTAAAGTCTGTACTAATAGAACTGCTGAGGCAAGGGTTATGCAGTGTCTCTGAAGTCAGTAAAATACCATACCCACATAAATGTTGAAGTAACTTCCGCTTTCAACCTCTTACGTAGTTCAGGATGCAACTATTCCTTATGAGTACAACTGAAAACTCTGGTAACTTGGAAACATAATTTGCATAGCAATTTCTGAAGAGAAGCCAGTGGGGAAGGGTGGGTAAAACAGAAAAAGGGAGGTGGCTGAATCACACCAGAGGTTAGACACAGGAAATTGAGACACTTAAGAACTCATTCTCAGCTGAGTTAAATCCTCTTCAGGTTGGGTAAAGATCCCAGCTCAGCCACTGCTTGCCTTAACGGTGGAGTTTCTTGGCACCAATGCGTGACAGAGAGAGAACAGATACTGTTAATGTGGACCATACTTCCCCACGTCTGCATAGACACATCATGTACTTTCTCAGATGGCAAAATTGCTTTAAGAAGTCCTTAACCTTGTCTCACAACTATATGTCCCACATTTATTCTGCTGGTTTTGCTCCTTGGTTGCCAGTACCACTGTAATTCAGATTATACATTACAAAGAAACACATTTAATAGGTATTATAACTTTTTATTGATTCTCATTATTTGCCAATCCAGTGTACAGCACAACTCCGTGAGACTGACACAGTGTGCTGGTTTGAGGCTAATTGGAATTTCAGTGGAGAAGATTAGGTTATAGGCTGTGAAAGGAAAACAGTGGTGATGTCTGCTTCACTCATAGGCTTGCTGAGATGGATAAGAAAAGAACACAAAACAAAGATAAGACACCCAGGCACAGGCACTCTCAGGCTCTCTAACTTCTTGTCTTCTCCTGTCTGCTGAGTAACCTCACTAAACACTTTCCTTCTAACTCTCCTGGCTGATCCTCCAAACTCACCTTGTGCATAAGGCAAACCCTGGGGTAAGGTATAGGGGTGGGGAGAAGGTGGAAGGGTGGTTGGGAGCCCCTCCTGGGGTCTCTGATTTCTGGGAGGGCAGTTGTGTTTCTGTATTACCTTTAACTTGTATATTCCTGTAACTGTTCCTGTCTGTTGTGTCTATCTCTGCTTGTACATTGTGCTGAGCTGTAAATAGAGCTTCAGTCCTTAACTTCCAGCTGGCTGAGTCTAGACTGGGTGATTTTACAAAGGGGGGGGGGAACTCCCAAACCATCACCCACAGACGAGGAAATACATGTGTATATGTCAGAAGAAAAGGCAGAGCAAAATAGAGGAGCTACACCTGTATTACTGGGCTCATCGCTTGTAGAAAACCAGTGTTTCCTTTTCCATTTTGCTCATCATAGATGCTGAATATCTTACTACTAGGAAAGAATTTGTTCTTCTGACCATATTTCACTAGCAAATCAAATTATTTCACCTACATTAAATAATGCAGGAAGGCAACCAAAATCAAAATGCTTGGAACCACAGCTGCAAATAGCAAAAGATCAACTCTGATTAGTCACTGCAAGTCACTAAAGTGTCATTCAGTATTTGCTGTGAAAACTATAGGAATCAAATTAAAATGTGTACTTGGTGCATCAAGGTCTCTTTCATTCATTTAAGAGAACAAAAATCTGGGCATGACTCTCTGTGATTCAAATGTTCAGCATGTAATAAGTGTTTTACATAGAATCAGGGAATCACAGGACATTAGGATTTGGAAGGGACCTTGAAAGATCATCAGAGGGATGGATAAGCTCTCGTATGAGGACAGGCTATGAGAGTTGGGGCTCTTCAGCCTGGAGATGAGCCTGGACTATTGACATGGTCTTGTAATGACAGACAAGGGACAAGGGTTTAAACTGGCAGAGGGGAGATTTAGACTGGATGTTGGGAGGAAGTTCTTTCCAGTGAGGGTGGTGAGGCACTGGCACTGGTTGCCCAGGAAGGTTGTGGCTGCTCCCTCCCTGAAGGTGTTGAAGGGCAGGTTGGAGGACGCCGTGAGTGAGCTGTTCTAGTGGGAGGTGTCCCTGCCTATGGCAGAGGGTTGGAACTGGATGATCCTTGAGGTCCCTTCCAACCTTACTGTTCTTTGATTCTATGATCATGTAGTCCAACCCCTCTGCCAGGGCAGGATCACCTAGACTAAATCACAGAAACACAGGTTTGACTCTGACGTCTGAACTACGTCATTCCTGCGTGGGAGAGCTGCATGATGAGGAAGTGGTGTTTCATGTGTCCTGACCAAAAGCAATTCCCAGGCACTGTGATGGAAGAATTCAATATTTTCACAAGATGTCTTACACTGCAGAAGGGTCACTGCAGAGAGAGGTCCACTTATCAGAGGCAGAACCCACAAAGTTTGTGTGTCACAATGTTGGACAGCATTCTGTAGTGTCCTTTCTTGTCTTTTCCTAATCCTGCAGGTCTGCCACTTAGAATATCAATTTTTAAGACAAGTACTGGTGACATCTACTGTTTGTTATGAGGTAAAAAAAACAATGTATAAAAGCATCATAAAAAAGAAAAATTCCTGCTAAGTGATTCAGTAGCAGAAACACAGAAAGTGGCATCAAATTCCAAAACATTTTCAGTTGCTTCAAGCTACTTGCTCTTGCCTCTGTCATCAAGCTTCTAAGTCATTATCCACACGGACAAGTACTCAAAATGTGCATCAGTTCAACACAAATTTCTGTTTCCCTCCAAGCATTTTGTCTTCCACAGTAGTTAGGGTAGTACATCCCACCATGGTTAACAGTGTTGATGGAAATGCATATGTTCACAGTTCAGCATCTTTGAAATAGATGACAAGTCATTTTCTTACTTCTGCCTTCTTTTTTTAAACAGGAGTTCTGCTATTTAGACATCCAGTGTTCTTTTAACAGTAACATGAACCAACCCCTATGCCAAGGCTACTTGATTAACTTCTGCTTTTCAGTATCTGCAATGATAAATGGTTTAATTAAACAAATCTTGCAAAAGCAGTTAAAACTTCATTTCCAGGACATCTTGTATTTGTTCAATTAGAGGGACTCTCCTGGGCTGGAATTGCCTTGCAGGAGGTGGGCATCTGTTCCTGATGGCAGAAACATGCACCCATTCAGATGATGAAGGAATGGTATCCTTTGCCAGATTGGAAATGGAGGTTTTAATTTCCTCCTTCAGTTCTTTCATGCCATCCTTAATGCTATCCTTAATGCTATCCTTTATCACTGTGCCCATAGTATTTATGGCAGAGACACGCGGTCGTCCACTTAGTTACTGGGGTCGTAGCTACAGAGGTTCAGAGGCAAATTACACCCCAACAGAGAAAGAAATACTAGCAGCCTGTGAAGAACTTAAGCTCTATTTACAGCTTAGCACAATATACAAGCAGATATATACACAATACACAGGAATATTTACAGAAATATACAAGTAAAAGGTAATACAGCAACACAACTCCCCTCCCAGAAATCAGAGACCCCAGGAGGGGCTCCCAACCACCCTTCCACCTTCTCCCCACCCCTATACCTTACCCCAAGGTTTGCCTTACGCACAAGGTGAGTTTGGAGGATTGGCCAGGGGAGTGAGAAGTAGAGTGCTTAGTTAAATTGTTCAGGAGAGGAGAGGACCCACTAGCTCCCAAAGAGAGACTGAGACATTGTCTTATCTATGTTTATGTTCATATTCTTATACATCTCAGCAAGCCTATGAGTGAAGCAGACATCACCATTTTTTTTTTTTTATTTTCACAGCCTATAATCTAATTTTCTCCATTAAAATATTCCAGTTACCCTCAAACCAGCACAGGGACTTACAGACTGGTGTGGTGTTCATATTGAAGGTGGAGACAGAGTTCTCATTTTTTAATATTGTTCATGCACACAGGAAATTGTGAGGAGTGTATGGAGACATGGATTTCCACTCAGGCAAACTATGTGGGAATAGTCCAGCTGAAGGCTCTTCCCAGAGCAGTTTTCTTGTTATGGTAGAATGGTCTTATTCATATAATGGATATTTTCTGCTCACACACTATTCTGGTGATGGAGAACATAGAAATGTCAAGATGCTCTTTCATAGGATCATAGACTCATAGAACGGTAAGGTTGGAAGGGACCTCAAGGATCATCTAGTTCCAACCCCCTGCCATAGGCAGGGACACCTCCCACTAGTACAGATCTCTGAAGGCCTCCTCCAACCTGGCCTTCAACACTTCCAGGGAGGGAGCAGCCACAACCTCCCTGGGCAACCTATGCCACCCTCCCTGCAAAGAACTTCCTCCTAACATCCAGTCTAAATCTCCCCTCTGACAGTTCAAACCCATTGCCCCTTGTCCTGTCATTGCAAGACCTTGTCAATAGTCCCTCCCCAGCCTTCCTGTAGGCCCCCTTCAGATGCTGGAAGGCTACTCTAAGGTCTCCTGGAAGCCTTCTCTTCTCCAGGCTGCAGAGTCCTACACTATTATTATTTCCCTACACTAGAGCAAAAAGCACTGTACCAAAACCACAGCAGTTACTTGTCACGAAGTGGTACAAACTCCTAATGCCAGTTGAAGTCCAATACATACTTTGCAGAGATAATTTTGTCCAAGCAGATATTACATTGTATCAGGTATCAATTACCACAACACCATGTCCTCTGCTCTAACATAGCAGAAGTGATGCTCACACTTCATATGGGTGAAACTGATACACTTACGTGTTGCTATAGCACAAATCTAGCAACAATGAATAAGAAAAGATGTTTTAAACCCAAAGGGCTTGGTTTTAATTACCTGCTGCTCATAGAATCATAGAATAGTAAGGTTGGAAAGGACCTCAAGGATCATCTAGGTCCAACCCCCTGCCATAGGCAGGGACACCTCCCACTAGTACAGCTCACTCAAGGCCTCCTCCAACCTGGCCTTCAACACCTCCAGGGAGGGAGCAGCTACAACCTCCCTGGGCAACCTCTTCCAGTGCCTCACCACCCTCCCTGCAAAGAACCTCCTCCTAACATCCAGTCTAAATCTCCCCTCTACCAGTTTAAACCCATTGCCCCTCATCCTGTCATTACAAGACCTGTAATGTAATTGTAATGACTTCATGAAGGGTTTTCCATTCTAAATGCAGTTGAAATGTGCACACACACATACAGACACACACACACTGCAATCCTGTGATACTTCTCAGTGAAGTGCTCTATAAAAAAAAATAAACCAAACCAACCAACCAACCAAAAAAAAAAAAAAAACAAAACAAACAAACAAACAAAAAAAACAAACAAAAAAAACCCCCTGTCAATGTTTTCCTGAAACTTTGCAGTTCTAAGTTGAGATGAAAAAAAAGAAAACCAGCCTTGTTGACCAGCATTAACTTTAGTAATCATGGAGAAAGCTGGGGTTTGGCATGAAACAATTGAAACATATATATTGAAATTCATGCCTGATATTAATACTTTCCTCCATGGGAAAAATTATCAAAACAGCCAGAGGAGGAAATGCAGCAGAATAGTATTATCAGCGTTGTTATGAAGGTAAATTCCTCCCACACAGACACATTTATACAATCCAGGCTAATGAATGTGCTCCTGCCTGTCTTGAATGATGATGAAATGTTACTGAAGGAGGACAGGAAGAACAAATCAGCATTATCAAGGCATTCAGAACTTCAGAGGGACTGTCTCAGGGAAGAACCGTATGAATGTATGTTTATGTTTTTTCAACCTTACTTCCACCTCAGTTTGTGCTTTTGCTAACAAGAAAAAGGCAGAATTTCTTAGTTCCCATCACAAGGTAAAACTGCTCCCCTGCATGGTTTCAGTCACAGGGATCTGTTAATAATTTGCTGTTGATTTATTATTGTGCCACACATGCAGGATTGGTATCATCTGTACAACAGGTAAAGTTGAGAGAATGCCAGCAAACACCTACAAATACCAAAACAAACTTCTAGGAATAAGCCTCCAAATTTTAACACATCACCACCACATGCACAGAGCCACAGGCCAAAGGGGTGATGTCTTGTGTTGCCAGACTAGTTTTCTCTTCCCTCACCACAAACTTGTGTGCATTGTTTAGACTTCATTTGAAACTAACTCTTTTTTTTTTTTTTTTTTTTTCCCAGAAGTCTCTCAGTAATTTCCTGGTTACTGTTTAATCCATCTGATGGCCATCTCTTAAGCAAACTTCATTGTTGCTATCTTCCTCTTTCTTGTGACCCACTTTGGGACAAATAACCTTTCAGGCAGTTTTAAGGAATCTGTTCACTCACTTTCCCTACTCACATCCTATTACTTATCCCACAGCATTGAGATAGGGGCTATGCATGTTGACTAGTTGAGGAGCCACACATTTACCCAGCATCTCCATCCCCACTTCTGATTTGGTCATAGAATCATAGAATGGTAAGGTTGGAAGGGACCTCAAGGATCATCTAGTTCCAACCCCCTGCCATAGGCAGGGACACCTCCCACTAGCACAGCTCACTCAAGGCCTCCTCCAACCTGGCCTTCAACACCTCCAGGGAGGGAGCAACCACAACCTTCCCTGGGCAACCTGTGCCAATGTCTCACCACCCTCACTGCAAAGAACTTCCTCCTAACATCCAGTCTAAATCTCTCCTCTGCCAGTTTAAACCCATTGCCCCTTGTCCTGTCATTGCAAGACCTTGTCAATAGTCCCTCCCCAGCCTTCCTGTAGGCCCCCTTCAGATACTGGAAGGCTACTCTAAGGTGTTCTCAAAGCCTTCTCTTCTCCAGGCTGAAGAGCCCCAACTTTTTCAGCCTGTCCTCACAGCAGAGCTACTGCAGCCCTCTGATCATCCTCGTGGCCTCCTCTGGACCTGCTCCAACAGTTCCATGTCCTTCCTGTGCTGAGGGCTCCAGAACTGCACACAGTACTCCAGTTGGGGTCTGACAAGAGCATCTTCAGGCAGACAGGCACTTGTGCAGACAGGCACTTGTGCACATCTAGGATATGATTCAGTTCCTACTAAGTGGAAACACCTAAAAGAGATCAGAAACCTACACAGCAGGCATCTAAATTATGCTCCCAGCTCCAGCCTTTAAAAAAAATAATACTTTGTTTAAAATATTTTCCTAAGTGACAAAGCAGAAATGAAGCTGGCTTGGCCTGTTGTGAGTGGATAAAGTTAATTGCAAGAAACATATGCAGATTTTATGCTGTCTCTCCCTTACCAAGATACAGATTTACAGATCTGCAGATAGCATCAGCTCAAATGGGACTCTCAAAGGTCATCTTGTCCAAATCCCTGCAGTAGGCAGGGACACCTCCATCTAGATCAGGTTGCCCACGGCCACATCAAGTCTGATCTTGAATGTCTCCAGGGATGTGGCCTCAATCATATCCCTGGGCAACCTGTTCCAGTATTTTACCAGTCTCATTGTAAAAAACTTCCTTGTAATGTCCAACCTAAATCTACCTTGTTCATGAGAACTTGCCTTACCTGAAGTTACTTATATAGTGACCTAACTTCACTGAATTCAGTTACAGTTCTGATTTCCTCCTGCTTTTTGTTTTGCAGCCCAAGGACTTCTGTGACATCTGTGTGAGGGACCAGAGGTTTGTCTTTAAAGTGTCCTGCCCCTGGTTGAGTCTGTTGCAGAGGTCTGTAAGCCAGCACTTGTTTGCATGCTGTTGAGACTCCCTTCATTTCCTTGCAGCTCATACTGAATCAGACCTTAGTTTCACGTTTGGTGGTAGTGCTGCCTAAGCTGCTTTACCAACTCATTTCTTGCCTCTCCGTTCAACTACTTTTTCACATCACCTCCCTGAATCACCCTTGCAGCAGCTTGCACAGCTAAGTGGTGAACCAAGCAGTAGAATGGAGACAGCCTGGAATGAATCAGAAAAAAAGAGGTGGTTTTCCTGACAGATCACTTATCACGTGGCTGTATGCACACATCTGATTTGCCTTGGTGAAAGGATAACCCAGGAGTGAGAATTTGCAAGGGGAATGGGAGCTCCAGTAAGGCACTATTGCTAGTCAAAGCAATATCTACACAATTATGTCCTCTGAGGCACTAAACTGACTTAAACGAACGAGAAATTCTTGCTAGGAAGATACCTTAGTGTTACATACCTGTTACTGAAGCTCCAGCAGTGAACTGCACAATATATTCAACTGAATATTTGGAAGGGCTGATGCTGAGATCTGGCCCTACACAGCTCCTGGGATTCTCAGTCCTCCTCCTTTCAGAAGGAGGTGACATTTTGCAGTACTTCACAGATGGTGACTCTTCTCAGGGCTCAGGTGCTAAAGTAAATCCTGCAAGTGCACAGCCACTGGGTTTGATGATGCAAACCCAGTTCTGCTCTGGAAAAAGAGGATGTGGTGGTATATAACATGCATCCTTTGCAGCAGCTGCACACTTGCATAAATCAGTGCCTGAGCATTTATTCTTCAACTGCTTCTTCCAGGACATAGTTTATAACTTTTGCCTCGGTATTTATGTTGTTTAACTCTATTAAATCCGTTGGAGAGCTGAGCTGTAACTCAAATTCATGACATGACCTGCAAAAGGTAGATTACTTTATGTATCACTGACAATTTCTCTTGAATTCAGAGCTGAATGTCAGTGGATAATTATGCAGCAGCAGCTGCCTTTTGCTTTACTCTCTTAAATATATATATTACCTTGCTTCAAATATCCATAACAGTTAATTACTAATTTGAGCAGTTCAGAATGATTTTCCATAGCTATTATTTTCTTTCCAAAATGCCCTCTTTGAAACAAAAACATTGAAATGCTTTGAATGAAATCAGAGCAATTTTGCTAACAAGTTAATTGGTTGTTTGGGTTTTTTCCCCTTCCCTTCTGTTGTCATTAAAGGGAAAAAAAAAATGACAAGAATGCCAAAATTTCAATTTGATGGTATTGAGAGAGCATTCTAGGTGCTACTGTACCACAAAGATGATCAGAGGGCTGGAGCAGCTCTCCTATGACCACAAGCTGAGAGAGTTGGGGCTCTTCAGCCTGGAGAAGAGAAGGCTTTGAGGGGACCTGATAGTAGCCTTCCAGTATCTGAAGGGAGCCTACAGGAAGGCTGGGGAGGGACTATTGACAAGGTCTTGCAATGACAGGACAAGGGGCAATGGGTTTGAACTGGCAGAGGGGAGATTTAGACTGGATGTTAGGAGGAAGTTGTTTGCAGGGAGCGTGGTGAGGCACTGGAACAGGTTGCCCAGGGAGGTTGTGGCTGCTCCCTCCCTGGAGGTGTCAAAGGCCAGGTTGGAGGAGGCCTTGAGTGAGCTGTGCTAGTGGGAGGTGTCCCTGCCTATGGCAGGGGGTTGGAACTAGATGATCCTTGAGGTCTCTTCCAACCTTACTATTCTATGATTCTATAAAGTGTTCTATTTTTCTTTTACTGCATAAGTAAGAATATTGTCTGTTTCTAATATCATTGCATATGGCTACAGTACTTTTCCAAGATATTAAAACCAGCTGGTTTTCAGACCAGGCCTGTAGCTGAAAAAAAACCAATTACTGAAATATTAGATGGATACAGTTAAATTGAAAAAAAAATAAAAATCCTACTCTGCATGCAGCTTATACTAGTGAAATTAAATCCCAACACACATCACCTATTTCAGACTGTTAAAAAGTACAGAAATATTTAGATAGTGACCTGGAACAACCCAAATGTAAAAAAATTAAGAATAAAGTTTCAGACCAGCTCACCATATGCATATTTTCACTTTGTGTGCAAAACAGTGTGAGCCTTGCTAGACATTGCTGCAGTATCTCCTACCACTCCCCATGGCTGCTTCAAGGTACCTTTCTGGGCAGCTTTTCAAAACCACGGAATCATAGAAGCATAGAATGGTAAGGTGGGAAGGGACCTCAAGGATCAGCTATTTCCAACCCCTTGCCATAGGCAGGGACACCTCCCACTAGGACAGATCTCTCAAGGCCTCCTCCAACCTGGCCTTCAACACCTCCAGGAAGGGAGCAGCCACAACCTCCCTGGGCAACCTGTGCCAGTGCCTCACCACCCTCCCTGTAAAGAACTTCCTCCTAACATCCAGTTTAAATCTCCCCTCTGCCACTTTAAACCCATTGCTCCTGGTCCTGTCATTGCAAGACCTTGTCAATAATCCCTCCCCAGCCTTCCTGGAGGCCCTCTTCAGATACTGGAAGGCTACTATCTGGTCTCCTGGAAGCTTTCTCTTCTCCAGGCTGAAGACTCCCAACTTTATCAGTCTGTCCTCATAGCAGAGCTGCTGCAGCCCTCTCATCATCTTTGTGGCCCTCCTCTGGACCCGCTCCAACACTTCCATGTCCTTCCTGTGCTGGGGGCTCCAGAACTGCACACAGTACTCCAGCAGAGTAAGGGACAGAATCACAAAACCATCCTGCAGTACTGAATGGTTCCCATTATCAGCTGAGACCCTGGATGAAGCAGATGTGAGAATAATTAATAACAAAGGCACTGGCAGCAGTGTGGGCTGCTTCTTGTTGTGGAGGTAAATGCATGCAGTCCTCCCATCAGTTCTCAACATTGCTTAGCACCTGAGGTACATGCTAATAGCTGAAAAAGAATGTGCTAAATTTAAGGAGTTGATAATTAGGTGGTTCAGGCATTTGTAGCAGTGAAAGGAGGAATTAATCTTTGAATATTAAAACAAACTAGATGTCTATTTAAAGTAGAGTTTCCAATTACTGCTTTCCTAGAAAAGGAATAATGAGTCCTCCAGAAGGCTCTCTGGTCTTTTTTTTTTTGACAAGATCCACTTTGTATAGGTCAGTCAACTTAGGTGATTTAATCAATCTGTGCAGTAAAATGCTCCAAGATCCTGAGAACTGAAGGTATTTTCTGTGTGTTTCTGACTTAATTTAGGAAAAGTGGTAACTTAATCAGAAAGCAAATGTTATTGTTTAGCACTTTATGCATAATTGTAGATAAGCTGATTTTAAGTGGGAGGTCCCTCATGTCCACAGGATCAGTGTGAGATCATTATAAAGTCCATGTAAAAGAGCATAAAACCAATCTGTGCAAAATCACTGTTAAAACACCACAAAAATCCTTAGGATTTTTCTAGGGTCTTGAGGAACCCATGGTGTTTATCTTTGGAGAACTAGGAGGCACTTCGCAGTGCAATCTGATCTCTTTGAGTGTTAGAAAGATAAACAGTTTCTAGCTCCTTTAAAAAAAAGAAAAAGAAAAAAGAAATCAGGTAATTCACACTAAAAGTACAATTTCTGTAAGTCATAGAATGCCTCTGATTTTGCTTCAGTCCTCTCAGTTTAACAGGCTGGCTGAAATAAATGTAGTTTCTTATCAGAAGGTGGGGCGTGCAGTAGTACTATAATAGTATACTCAAAAGCCATTCCAGGGCCATCTCCAAACTGATATCCTACTCAGACTCAGCTGAGGGACAGATGTCAGCTTCTAGGAATGGAAGGAAGGAAAACACAGAGATTACCATGGTAGTCTCAGATGAGACAAAAGGCCATCACAGAATGACCACTTCTTATTTTACCCTGTGTTCGCTTTCTTTGGTGGGTGCATTGCTGGGAATACGCAGCTGTGGGATCTGGCCCCATGTCATGTTTGTGCTCAGACTTTCAAGACTTAGAGTTCCAAGGCTGAAAAAGCAGGAATGTCTGTGGAGGGATCTCCATGCATACATCTTTGTTTCTAGGTTATTAAATAACTTTTGAGTCATAGAATCATAGAATGGTAAGGTTGGAAGGGACCTCAAGGATCACCTAGTTCCAACCCCCTGCCAGAGACAGGGACACCTCCCACTAGTACAGGTTACTCAAGGCCTCCTCCAACCTGGCCTTCAACACCTCCAGGGAGGGAGCAGCCACAACTTCCTTGGGCAACCTGTGCCAGTGCCTCACCACCCTCACTGTAAAGAACTTCCTCCTAACATCTAGTCTAAATCTCCCCTCTACCAGTTTAAATCCATTGCCCCTCGTCCACAGATACTGCTCTCTGGTACCTGACATTTTATTTGTACTAAATTGCATACCACACCTTACACTTTAGGAGAAAACCTTTTGATTTGACAAAAAAAAAAAATATTGATGTATAGGTTTTGTTTTTTTTTTCCCAAAAATGGACATTAGATATTCATTTCTCCCAGAGTGGCCACTGGAATTAATATCCTGATGGTACTTGTGTTGGTATTGTTTAGCCACTCATGACTGACAAGTACACAGATGAACCCATGTAGGGTAGAATGCTGTATACTGCAGCTGAGCGTGAGGTTTATGCTATGGAGAAGAACCAGAGGGAGTGTAGTGACCTGTTGTAATGAAAAGATTCAAAATTAATAATGATATTAATTTTGATGTCCAGGCAGAGATTGTTAATAACTATGAAAACTGTTTATTAACATTAAATCTTGCCACAAAACTTATATAAAACGCAGGGTTTGGAAATTTACACATACAGGGAACAGGTAAACTGGAACACTTTAAAGGCAACTAATATAAGCAAACATTTTTACTGGCAGAGAAGGTTTGTGTGTTCACTTACACCGCTTGCAGTCAGTTGTCCTGCTTAGCCACTGGGTGGACGCAGGAAGCTCCTTTTTGCTTATGGCAGAAGGCAATTAATGATTACAAGAGGCTTGAAGTATTTACTCACAAAAATATCCTGGGACAATACCCAAAGCATGTGGCGGGGCTGCTGCCGGGTCGGAAGCTGTAAGAGGCTTTGGAGCTTCCTCAGGCTCCTGGGTGCTTCAGATAAAGGAGGCAGACATCTCTGCAGTCCCAGCACGGTGTCACGCTGGCTGTGCAGGCCGAACGTATGGAGGCATCAGAGCCTCAGCTCATGATAAATGCGGTAGTAAGCAGGTAGGATACAATAGCAGAGAGCACCTTGTGTTGCCTGCTGGTCCTTTTATATCCATTCTGCCCGAGACTGATGGGCCTTTGGACATAGATTAGCCAGTCAGGATGGCAGTTTACCCATATTAGGTGAAGCTGGGGCTTTTGTTCCCTTTCCCGTGGCCACTAACCCTAGCACAGGAGGGGGATTAGGGGAGCATGCCTGGGCAAGCCAGGACATGTACAAACCCATTTGGCCTTCTTAGGCCTGCCACGACACCTGTGCCCTTGAAAGAAAACTTCCTATTGCTCAAGTGCCTACGGCATTACTGTCTGTGTTAGAAAGTAGTAGAGTTGTGTTGTGTTTTCCAGGTATCGTTAAATACCCAAGAATGCACACAACCAGAGCATAACCACCACCTTCTCCACACCGGGTGGCTGCAGGAGGCAGCATAAAAGCTTTAACAAGTGGCTGAAGACGTCACGCTGCCAGTGGGTGCCTGCACTGAAGACCGTGGGGTAGTTATTAAACCGCAAGTCGATAGGCAGGGGCGTTGTAAGCAGGACTTGTGCGGGGCCGGGGGTGAGGTGAGCGGCCAGCAGAGGGAGGCAGAGTCCGCCTTTGAGCGCCCACGGAATCAGAGCCGTAGAAACATCCAGGTTGAAAAGGCCTCAGGATCACCAAATCCAACCTGTAACTCCACTCTACAAGACTCACCTTAAACCATACCCCTAAGCACCACATTCAAACGACCCTTAAACACATCCAGGGTCTGTGATTTAACCACCTCCCTGGGCAGAACAATTTAGTGCCTGACCACTCTCTCCATGAAAAGCTTTTTCCCTAATGTTCAATCTAAACCTACCTAGTCTCAGCTTGAGGCCGTTCCTTCTAGTTCTGTCTCCAATTACCTGTGAGAAGAGAGCAGCAGCAGCCTCTCCACAACATCCTTTCAGGTAGCTGCAGACAGCAATGAGGTCTCCCCTCAGCATCCTCTTTTCCAAACTAAACAGTCCCAGCTCCCTCAGTCACTCCACATAAGATTTATTCTCTAGGCCCTTCACCAGCTTTGTTGCCCTCCTCTTCACCTGCTCCAGCACCTCCACAGCTCTTTTGCATTGCAGTACCCCAAACTGAACACGATACTCGAGGTGTGGCCTCACCAGAGCTGAGTACAAGTGGACAATCATCTCCCTACTCCTGCTCCACAGCATTTCTAATACAAGCCAGGATGCCATTGGCATTCTTGGCCACCTGGGCACACATCTGGCTCATATTCAGCTGCCTGTCTATTACAATCCCCAGATCCCTTTCTGCCAGGCAGCTCTCCAGCCACACTGCCCACACCGCTGCCACTGTCCCTGCCCATGCCGCCCAGCGATGGGTGTGCTGCCGGAGGGGAGTTTCAGTTCCTTAGAGCTCTCCCAATAGATCTGTCTCCATTGGCTCCAACATTTTAAGGCAGGTCCTTCCCTCCCAGAGATAACCCCGTGTTGTGGGTTTTTTTAAGAACCAACAGAATGAAGCTCTCAAATGAATTGGAGGAAAAAAACAGAATTATCTTTGGAGAGAGAGATACAGAAGGAAATTACAAAGCTGATACAACATCCATAGTGACCCCCTTGAATTCTCCCTCAACCCAAAACTAAATATATACTCCCCAGTGCTCCAATCCTCCACCCCCCCCCACAACCCCCCCATGCCTCTGCCATCCAAGAGGCCTAAACACAGCCTCTGGAGGCCCCCAAACAGGTCTGCTCCATACATGTTTGTCCTGATAAAGCAGCTCCCAGCCGACACAGGGCTGGAGGAGGAGGAAAGGAGAACAGCTGGCCTCACTATGAGTTTATAAAGACATAGCAGAATTATGGGGTTGAATAACAATGTTCTAGTCCCTAGAGGATTTTTAACCCTGTAGTTCCCAACCTGGGACACATGGGAAAGAGAAGCATGTAGAACTCTTGGGGTTGGTGATATATTATTGTGTCCTGCAACCCAGCCTGTCCTCAAAGGGTAGGGCTTCAACTCAGCCTCCTCCTGCTCTAAGCCAAAACCCTCGTGTCTGTTTAAACTGTTGTGGAGACCTTTTCTGATGGTGAGGAAGAGTGGCATGTTTACCTAACCTCATTTTTGCCCACCATGTTGTCTGTAGCCAGTTTAGCTTGTTTCATTACATACAAAGATCTGTAGAAAGACCTGTCTTCAGAAGTTTTGAACCTGGGCACTGCCATCAAGGTGAGGGAAGCTTATAATACCTGCACTTGTTAAAGGCCAGCTAATAGCCTTGTCCCACTTCAGAGGAGGAAGTATGAGGATGAAGATTCAGTGCTAATATGGTCTGCTGCTGCAAGCCCACAAGTAAACAGAGGAATAATGAGCCATTGTGCTGGTATTACTGGCAGGCAGGGAAGTAATTAGATCACATGTTTCCCTTACCTCACCTGCCCTGGCACCGCTTGCTAGCAGCATTGCCTGTTCTCAGTTCAAGTTGCTGTTCACACATAAAACTGGTGTAGTGGCAGAAGATGACACACTCTCTAAATTTAGACTTATCTCTAAATTTACCTTATCAAAATGTGTAGGAAATTTTGTTTTGCAGTTCTAGAGCCCTCAACACAGGAAGGACAATGGAAGTGTTGGAGTGGGTCCACAGGAGGGCCACGAAGATGATAAGAGGGCTAGAGCAGCTCTGCTATGAGGACAGGCTGAGAGAGTTTGGGCTCTGCAGCCTGGAGAAGAGAAAGCTTCCAGGAGACCTTAGAGTAGTCTTCCAGTATCTGAAGGGGGCCTAGAGGAAGGCTGGGGAGGGACTATTGACAAGGTCTTGCAATGACAGGACAAGGGGTAAGGGGTTTAAAGTGGCAGAGGGAAGATTTAGACTGGATGTTAGGAGGAAGTTGTTTGCAGTGAGGGTGGTGAGGCACTGGCACAGGTTGGCCAGGGAGGTTGTGGGTGCTCCCTTCCTGGGGGTGTTCAAGGCCAGGTTGGAGGAGGCCTTGAGTGAGCTGTACTAGTGGGAGGTGTCTGTGCATATGGCAGGGGGTTGGACCTAGATGATCCTTGAGATCCCTTCCAACCTTATTATTCTATGATTCTATGATTCTTTTGGTTATAAGTATGTCAAACTACTTGCCAGCATGTCAGCCTTGTCAGTAGTGAATTCCAGAGGGTAAAAAGTTCAAGCAGAATTCATATGGAGTAAAGGAAAATATCCATAGGTAAATATCAGATAGTTTTCTGAGCTGACAATGGCGTAATAAAAAAAACCTTGTTAAATAATATTCTGGTTTGAGGCTAATTGGAATATCTTTAATGGATAAAATTAGATTATAGGCTGTGAAAAGAAAACAGTGGTGATTTCTACTTCACTCATAGGCTTGCTGAGACATTTAAGAATAAGAACACAGTCATAGATAAACGGTGTCTCTCGGTCCCTCTCTGGGAGCCAGTGGGTCCTCCCCTCTCTGCTGAATAACCTAACTAACCACTCTATTTCTAACACCCCTGGCCGATCCTTCAAACTCACTTTGCACAGAAACCAGACCCTGGGGTAAAGTAGAGGTGTGGAAAGAAGGTGGAAGGGTGGTTGGGAGCCCCTCCTGGGGACTCTGATTTCTGGGAGGGGAGTTGTGTTTCTGTATTACCTTTAACATGTATATTTCTGTAACTATTCCTGTCTGTTGTGTCTATCTCTGCTTGTGCATTGTGCTAAGCTGTAAATAGAGCTCTAGTCCTTAACTTCCAGCTGGCTTGGTCTAGTCTGGGTGCTTTAACAAAGTGTTTGGAGGTTTGAGAGTTCCCAGCTTCCAAATCATCACAAATAAGGAGAATATTTCCCTGGATTGTGGGGCGTTATAAGAACAAACTTAAGATGCAGCATTCAGATCTTCCAAAGAAATAATGCATCTGGCCCCATCAGAGAGATCACTGTTTAGACTTCTAGGTTCACTTTTACTGTTAATAGGGTGTAGCAAGTACCTCTAAAGCAATATCTACCATGTTGATGTACAAGGAGGACCCAAAGTAAAAGAATAGCTGGTGGAAAACACTCATTACATCACCTTTCTGCAATGAGAAAATCCAGGACTTGGTGTCCTTTTAAGGAGGGTTTCCTCATTAAAAACAAACTAACAAACACACAACAACAACAAACAACAAACAACAAACCCCACAACAACAACAAACCCTAGGTAAACAGAGAGATGCAGGTGGTGACTGAAGGTGTTGTTTGACAGGTCTCCTGTTTAAATGCAGTGCCCAGGGACACCTACTAATGTTTGTGTTAATACTGTTGTCCCAATCAACAGGCTAAAGCAACCAACTAAAGCTCAGAACCCTGTCGTGGTAGGCCTAAATAGGCCCAAGATGGGCTTGTACATGTCCTGGCTTGCCCAGGCATGCTCCCCTGCTCCCTCACCTTTGTACTGGGGGTAGTGGCCACAGGAAAGGGGACAAAAGCCCCAGCTTCACCTAATATGGGCAAACTGCCATCCTGACTGGCTCATCTATGTCCAAAGGCCCATCAGTCTCGGGCTGAAATGGATATAAAGGATGAGCAGGTAGCACAGTGGGCTTGGTGCTATTTGCTATTGTATCTGGGCCTACTCACTACCTCATGGATCCTGAGCTGGGTGGGACCCCAGTGAGCAGGATCAGGCTCTGATGCCTCCAC
>VWZE01012072.1:39868-64267 GCA_013396675.1 Eubucco bourcierii | reverse complement strand
TTTTTTTTTTTTTTTTTTTTTTTTAGTTTTTCTTGATCTCTGTTGTTTTTTTGTGGGTGTTGCTTCATGTTGTTTCTACTGTTTGTTGGTTGGTTGGTTTTGTTGTTGTTTGACTGTCTTTTAATTGAACCAGAATTATCAAAAAAAAAGAAAACCAGAGTCCTGCTATGGAAGCCACAGGATCACAGGGTGTCAGGGGTTGGAAGGGACTCAAGGAGATTACCAAGACCAACCCCTCTGCCAGAGCAGGCCCATAATATAGCTCAGATCACAGAAGAATGCATCCAGATGGGCCTTGAAAGTCTCCAGAGGAGACTCCACAGACTCTCTGGGGAGCCTGTTCCAGTGCTCTGTGACCCTTACAATAAAGAAGTTCCCCCTTGTGTTGAGGTGGAACCTCCTGTGTTGCAGCTTCCATCCATTGCTCCTTGTCCTATCCCAGGGAGCAAGTGAGCAGAGCCTGCCCCACCCTCCTGACCCCCAGCCCTCAGACATTTATAGACATTGATTAAATCACCTCTCAGGCTTCTCTTTTCCAGACTAAAAAGGCCCAGGTCCCTTAGCCTTTCCTCTTAAGGCAGTGCTTCAGTCCCTTGATCATCCTTGCAGCCCTCCATTGGACTCTCTCCAGCAGATCCCTGTCCCTCTTAAACTGGGGAACCCAAAACTGAATGCAGTACTCAAGATGGGGTCTCACCAGGACAGATTAGGGGGGGAAGTGATCTGCTGGGCACACTCTTCCTACTACATCCCAGGATCCTGTTGGCCTTCATGGCCACAAGGGCACATTGCTGTCCCATGGATAACTTGTTATCCACCAGAACTCCCAGGTCCCTCTCCACAGGGCTGGCCTCCAGCAGATCACCTCCCAACCTGTACACACAATCTGATGCAGTAACTGGGCAGCACTTAGATCCACAGTACCCCTGAATTAGATTCTGCATCTGTTCCTGTGTGAATGTTCAGTGCAAAATGTCAGTGAAGAATAAAGTCCACAAGAATTCAAGGCCAGGTTGGATGAGGCCTTGAGTAACCTGTGCTAGTGGGAGGTGTCATAGAATCATAGAATGGTAAGGTTGGAAGGGACCTCAAGGATAATCTGGTTCCAAACCCCTGCCATAGGCAGGGGCACCTCCCACTAGTACAGCTCACTCAAGGCCTCATCCAACCTGGCCTTCAACACCTCCAGGGAGATAGCAGCCACAACCTCCCTGGGCAACCTGTGCCAGTGTCTCACCACCCTCACGGAAAAGAACTTCCTCCTAACATCCAGTCTAAATCTCCCCTCTGCCACTTTAAACCCATTGCCCCTTGTCCTGTCATTGCAAGACCTTATCAATAGTCCCTCCCCAGCCTTCCTGCAGGCCCCCTTCAGATATTGGAAGGCTATCCCCAGCTGTGGCAGGTGATAAAAAAATTTACAACTCCCAGAGTTTTAATTTGATAGATGTTGTGAATCTAATTGCTATGGCACTCTTCTTAAAGCCTTTGTTGCAAGTTTACAGCAGCTTGCCTGCCAGCATATGCTTATCACCAAAACACCACCTTCCTCTGGTTTTCTGCCTTTCAAAAGAGGGTGAGAATGTCTTGCTGTGAGTGGCAGCAGGCACAAAAAAACCCCAGATTACTTCCTGAAATGAAATTTGAATACAAAACCAGATCTAACTATTCCTTACAGTAGAACTGGCTTCTTAGCACAAGATTCCAACAACTAAGCATCCAAAGCGAGCTTTGTAAGGCCAGGGTGAAGGTAGTCTTAAGATGATACTGCTTAAAAACACTACTCCAGACAGAGTTTTTATTTGGAACCCATTATATGTTTTATTTGGAGTTTTATTTGGTACTCATTTTATGTTCCAAATAAATTGCATGAACATAGCAGTCAGCAGTAAGGGAGGTTGAAAATGCATGTTCATCTTCTATTTGGATGAAAGTCCACTGCTATTTCCATTTCAGTGCTTGATAAACATCTGGTTTGCTCCCAGGTGTATTTGGTATGCAATACTGAAGGTCTGAANAGTGCTGCAGCAGCTCTGCTATGAGGACAGGCTACAAGAGATGGGGCTCTGCAGCCTGGAGAAGAGAAGGCTTCCAGGACACCTTAGAGTAGCCTTCCAGTATCTGAAGGGGGCCTACAGGAAGGCTGGGGAGGGACTATTGACAAGGTCTTGTAATGACAGGACAAGGGGCAATGGGTTTGAACTGGCAGAGGGGAGATTTAGACTGGATGTTAGGAGGAAGTTCTTTGCAGTGAGGGTGGTGAGACACTGGCACAGGTTGCCCAGGGAGATTGTGGCTGCTCCCTCCCTGGAGGTGTTCAAGTCCAGGTTGGAGGAGGCCTTGAGTGAGCTGTACTAGTGGGAGGTGCCCCTGCCTATGGCAGGGGGTTGGAACCAGATTATCCTTGAGGTCCCTTCCAACCTTACCATTCTATGATTCTGTGATTCTTTTGACTTAACCTGGCTCATCCATGTATAATAGAGCATCATGTAGTGACTTGTGAACACATGCACAAGTTTATCCTAACAGGAGATTCCAATAGGTGAGAGTTTTAAATGCATGCCTGACACTCAAAAGAGCAACCCATGTGATTTTTCTTGCGTTGACTCATAGTCTAGTCAAGTATGCACTTATATGGAGGAAGATCTCAGGTCATGATAATGTGCATCACACACCCCAGTGCACAACCAGGATGATTGTTGTGTGTAAAAATAGCAGGAAAATGTGAATCCACTTGCAAGCAAGTGAATCAGGAGCTGCATGAAAGGGCAGTAGGGAAGCGGCCGTGCCAGCATGCTGTGTAGGCACTGCTCTGGGGTCCCCTGAGCTGCACTGGAGGAGGAACTTTGAGGCATGAATGGGTTCCTGGAGGCAATGCTGCAATCTTTGGCTCTCTAACACCTCTGACATGTTTCAGCAAAGTCCTCAGAACGAAACGCAGATGGGCTCTGTGTCATCTTAGCAAAAGATGATAAGAAATGTTCTGGTAATTGCACTAGTGGAGAGCACCAAATCCTCTCCCTTAAATGGCAATCCTGGACCCCTCTCTGGGTAGGGGGAGGAGGACTTGTGTTTATTCTTGTAGTAGATTGCCACAGGGTCATTTTCTCTCCCTGTGCCTCACCAGTTCTCAAGACATTGCCCTTGCAATCCAGCATCCTTTCCCAGTTAGCACTGCCAAATGCATGGTGAGCCACAGTGAGGGTGGGCATCTGCTGTCCATTTTACCCCATCTTTCCCATATGGTGATTTCTGCCAGGCATGTCTGCAGTGGGAGAAAGGCTCCACTTGGGCTAACAGGCTGACCCACTGCAGGTCTAAAGGGTATACCACCTCATGATTCACAGGATCACAGGATGCTAGGTGTTGGAAGGGACCTCCATGGATCATCAAGTCCAACTGTCCTGCCAGAGCAGAACTATAGAATCTAGTGCAGGTTGGACAGGGTCTTGATGGGTCTTGAAAGTCTCCAGAGAAGGAGACTTCACAACCTCTCTGGGGAGCCTGTTCCAGTGCTCCATGACCCTTACAGTAAAGAAATTCTTCATGTTGATGCAGCCTGGGTATACCAGACCTACATTTCTGATGTCATGTCCTTCCCTGAGATGGAGGTGTGACAGTGTAGCTTCAGCCATTTGCAATGCATGTTTTGCTCTTACAGGTTGATTAAGTAGGCCATTTAACCTTCATTCCTTTTGATTGAGGGCCTACATTGTGACTGCTGTAGGATGACACCTGCTGAGCTGAGCCTTTCTGACAAATGAGCAGTGCTGCAGTCACGGCAGCCTGTCTCCAAGAAAATCACCTGGAAGCTTTGCAGTAGCTCCTAATCCTACTCTCCATCTCAGCAGCCAGCACAGCAAAGCAGGTTCTGTAACTACAGGGCAGTGAGGACATGCCTGAAGTGTGGCACAGTCGACTTGCTAGAGGGCAGGGATCCATCCAGAGGGACCTGGACAGGCTGGAGAGGTGAGACCAAGCCAACCTCATGAGATTCAACAAGGCCAAGTGTAAGGTCCTGCACCTGGGTAGGCACAATCCCAAGCACAAATCCAGGCTGGGTGGTGAATGGCTGGAGAGCAGCCCTGAGGAAAAGGACCTTGGAGTCTGGGGTGATGAAAAGCTCAACATGAGCCTGCAGCATGAGCATGCAGCCCAGACAGCAACCGAGTGCTCTTGTCAGACCCCACCTGGAGTCCTGTGTGCAGTTCTGGAGCCCCCAGCACAGGAAGGACATGGAAGTGTTGGAGTGGGTCCAGAGGAGGCCACAAAGATGATCAGAGGGCTGCAGCAGCTCTGCTATGAGGACAGGCTGAGAGAGTTGGGGCTCTTCAGCCTGGAGAAGAGAAGGCTTCCAGGAGACCTTCTGGTAGCCTTGCAGTATCTGAAGGGGGCCTACAGGAAGGCTGGGGAGGGACTATTGACAAGGTCTTGTAATGACAGGACAAGAGGCAATGGGTTTAAAGTGTCAGAGGGGAGATTTAGACTGGATGTTAGGGGGAAGTTCTTTGCAGTGAGGGTGGTGAGGCACTGGCACAGGTTGCCCAGGGAGGTTGTGGCTGCTCCCTCCTGAAGGTGTTGAAGGCCAGGTTGGAGGAGGCCTTGAGTGAGCTGTACTAGTGGGAAATGTCCCTGCCTATGTCAGGGGGTTGGAAGTAGATGATCCTTGAGGTCCCTCACCATTCTATGATTCTATGAAGTGCTTATGCTCTTGTCCAGGAAACCCCATGATTGCAAACGAGTCCATCCTTCTTTATCTGAGGGGGAAAAAAAACACCAAAACAACACACACAACAAAAAACAAACAAACAAACACCAAAAAACAACCAGAAGAGAAAGGCAACAGTTTCTTTTTTATTTTTTCATCCTAGTTCCAAAAGATTGCTCCTGTGCCCCCTGGGGTGAAGAAAGCCCCTTTTTTTTCAGTGATAAGGAGATAGGCAGGATTGTTCTTCAGAGGGACACACACTCAGGATATTCCTAACCAGACCTGCTGTGATTGTTGTGCTTCTGGTGGGAATGCAATAAAACTGGAAGAGCCAGATTGAAATACCAGCACCAGGCACCTGGGAGCCTCTGAGAGCATGCAGTACAGGGAGAAGCAGCTCAGGTGGGAGCATATAGCTGGTGGAGGACAAGGGCAGAAGAGGTGGGGGAAAGTACTCTGATTTAAGTGCCTACTCTGAGGGCCAACCTGGCTTCTGTGATGCACAATATGTTAGCTCCAAGCTGCACAAGCTCAGGGTGGCTGCATAGAGGTGCCTATTGTGGTAAAAGACTGATGAGGTGCTTTAGCCCATGGCATTACCCCACTTAATCAGCACCTTGCCAATGTAAGATAGGACATGGCCGCAGGGCTGATTCTGAAAAGTTTCTGGGAAGGAGCACATCTCCCACTCCTTGCCATGGAATATCTGTGGTGTTCAAGTACACAGGAGCTCCACACCACTGCCTCTGTGAAGACCACATTGCATACATTTGCAGTTATTGATGTAAAAGGCACTTTTCCTACCAGATCAAAGATGACACAGTACCATCCTCAACAGAGGGAAAGATAAAAGCCCCTACTCTGAGGATCACTTCATGTTGAATAAAATTTTGGCCCTGTTGAGGAAAGATCCTTCTTACAGCTTTTCACCTCCCTGCTCTCCTCTTGGGCTGGCTGTGGTGAACAGGGAAGACTAATCCCTGAGAACTGCCATGACAAGGGTGAGCAGAGACCCACTGGAAGCCCAAAGCAGTCTTCACCCCTGTCCTTGCTAGTCTCTTTCCCCTTCATCACTTGGTTTGGGAAAGAGAAAAGGCAAAAATGCTTCTTAAATGCTTGTTTCAGCTTGGAAGGGGAAGCAGATGGCTCTAACACTGCGGTTGCCACCTTCTGTCTTTGCCAGCCTTAGGGTGGAGGATGCAGAGCCTCAGAGGCCGTGAGGGTAAGCTGGATGATATGGGCTCAATGGAATGTGGATTCATACTGGGGCAAAACCACTGCACAGTTGGTGGCTGTGTGGGAGACAGTTTGGACTGGAGTGGAGAAGGTGGCTACACAGCGCAGGG
Organism: Eubucco bourcierii; assembly: GCA_013396675.1. Taxonomy (NCBI): domain Eukaryota; kingdom Metazoa; phylum Chordata; class Aves; order Piciformes; family Ramphastidae; genus Eubucco; species Eubucco bourcierii. Next base: position 58,213 of record VWZE01012072.1, on the reverse strand, counting down.
AAATGGGAGAGTGGATTGGGGAAGTTTCAGAGAGTAAAGCAAAGATTGGGACAAGTGTATTAGAATTGTAGAATCATAGAATGGTCTGGGTTGAAAGGGACCTCCAAAAGTCATCTAGTCCAACCACCTCTGCAGTAGGCAGGGGAATCCTCAACTAGGTCAGGTTGCTCAGACCCCTGTCAAGCCTCACCTTGGATATCTCCAGGGGTGAGGCCTTAACTACCTCCCTGGGTAACCAGGAAAACAGGCTCCTTTTGGGCTTTGTGTTGTTTTCTTAATGGGCTTTTAAAATTAATTAGCAGATAGATGAGTGAGACAACACAGGGACAGTAAAGTGCCAAGCCTTTCATACATGTGCACACAAGCATTTTTCCAGGCCACTTTAGGAGTAGCCTGGCAGTACATTGGTCTTCAGAGAGCACCAAATTTCCCTCATCTCTTATTTCTCATTTGTAAGTGACCCTCAATAGAGGTTGTGAGCTTAAAAGACAAAAGACTAAATCTTGCAATTTCATCTAATACATTGCTTGCAATGGGCAACATAAATGTAAGGTGGAGAGGGATAATCTGGGAAGGGAGTGATGAAAGACACCCTCACAAGATGAAAGACAGGTTGCCAGCTCAAAACACAGCTGTCTGTCACTGAAGCTGCAGAAGGGACAAAATCCACCAAGATAAAAAAATGTCAAAGGGTGAAGGGACATCAGAGAGCAAGAATGATGTGGTTGGGCAAGCGTCACTGGAAGCTATCAATAAATACTTGAACCTTTCTAATAAGCATCAAGCAAGGATGTGGTTTCAGAATGCATTTGATGATCATGCCATGATCAGTATGGGATCCCACATACAAGCAGGGAAACCTTGAAACTCTGGCTGCCATGCTACTCAGAGCTAAAAGGAAGGTGAGAACCAACAGTCCTACCTGTTAAAATGATTGCAGACCCAGTTTACTTTGCAATTATAATAATGTAAATTTACAGAGATCAGCAGAGTTAAGCTAGTGGAAGCGAAGGGAGAACTGAGGCCTTTAAGTATTCTACATCTAGATAATCCTTTTGTGCAACAGAGGCATAATAATATCATGGCACTTTCTCACTTTGTCTGTGTTTGTTGAGCAGATGACAATACGTTCCCATAGCAGCCTGCATGGGAAATTTAGGTATGAATCCTCAATTCAGCTTCAGCTGTGACTGGAGTTGTTTTGACATGGGTATATAATGATTTAATAAGCCAATCTGTACATCTCAGCTTGTTGGATTAACTTGTGGTCGAGTTTAGAGAGGCAGGGCAAAGGGTGAGGAAAACACAAAATCATCTCTCACACCACATCATTCTTTACCAAACCACTGCTTGGAAACAATATGTAGATAGGAGGTTTTAGATCCAATTAAAAAAAAAAATAAATAGAAAAACCCAAACATTCAGGTTCAAATGAAGCTTGAGAAAAGTCCAATCTTAGTTTTTTTTAAATCAAGCTACAGCTCAATTTTTCGCTGTTCAGAGATTTTATTGCAATATAGCATATAAATGCAACCTTTATATATACACAATATTATAACATAGAATATTACATTTATATATGCCAAATGGTGCAAGAAGTATCTTCTTTTGGGCAATGCCAACACAGTACTGTGTACAGTTCTGGAGCCCCCAGCACAGGAAGGACATGGAAGTGTTGGAGTGGGTCCAGAGGAGGCCACAAAGATGATCAGAGGGCTGGAGCAGCTCTGCTGTGAGGACAGGCTGAGAGAGCTGCGGCTCCACAGGCTGGAGAAGAGAAGGAGACCTTAGAGTAGCCTTGCAGTATCTGAAGGGGGCCTACAGGAAGGCTGGGGAGGGACTATTGACAAGGTCTTGTAATGACAGCACAAGGGGCAATGGGTTTGAACTGGCAGAGGAGAGATTTAGACTGGATGTTAGGAGGAGGTTCTTTTCCGTGAGGGTGGTGAGGCACTGGCACAGGTTGCCCAGGGAGGTTGTGGCTGCTCCCTCCCTGGAGGTGTTGAAGGCCAGGTTGGAGGAGGCCTTGAGTGAGCTGTACTAGTGGGAGGTGTCCCTGCCTATGGCAAGGGGTTGGAACTAGATGATCCTTGAGGTCCCTTCCCAGCTTACCATTCTATGATTTTATGCTTCTATGATTACAAGGGACCACCTTTGATTTCCAAGCTAATGCATTGCCTGTGAGGGACAACTTGCTGCTGGAGGTGGTTTCAGTGCTTGAAACTGGAAACATTCATATTCCTGTGCTTGGAGTACAGCCCTGCCTCCATGCATCACTGCTCACCCCCTCCATCCCCACCAAGATCTTCAAGAGCTGTAGAGGAGTCACTGCTGACGTGGCACCAGGCCCTGGAGAAATGCTGGAGCTGCTGGCTGGCAGCAGCTCCCTTGTGTAATTATAGACCTCTTGGAGTTCCGAAATGTTTCAATAAAACACAGTAACTAGCTCTGTTGAGTTACTTTCTGTGTGTTCCTTTTCAAAAAAGGAAGGAGGCTCAGAAAGCCTTTCACAGCCCGTCTGGGCACCCTCCCTTCAGGGGAGGTTGATACTTCCTCCTGTGTGCTACTAAGTATTTAGAGGGCAGCATTCAGAGACAGTCCAGAGCCAAAATCCAACCAGATGAAGCTATTCTAAGCAGAGTAATTTTTATTTAAACATAAAAGATGAAAATTGCTTGGGAAACTGAAGCCACCTGGGAAGAAGGGGAGAAGGGTGGGGGGAGGGGGCAAGATGGGTATTCAGGTGGATATTTAGGATATGTGTTCCAGGTATAGCTTGGGCCTTCCACCACACCACTTTTGCTATCTTTTCCACTAGTCCAGACAAGCAGCCTGACTTCTTCACCTCAAAAATGAAAGGGGAAGGGGAGGGAGGGAAAGAGAGAGAAAGAGAAGAGAGAGAGATTACTATAAACATCAATCCGTTTCTCACTGCATGGCTACACAGATAACTCTGGGGGAAGGCAGAATAAATAGGAGTGAGAAAGCTGTCAGTGTAATGGCTCTTTTCAGTACTGTAGCTAAAAGCAACTATTGCAGGCTTTTAAGGCTGGAAAGGAACTGGCATTCCCCTCTCCCTTGGTGATGCTTGCTGTGCCTTGCATCAAATACAGAAGGAGATTTCATTGTGTGGCTGCAGCCATGCCGTATATCTCCTTGAGCATTGAACTTTTTTACTCTTTCTCCTCATAAGCTATTGAGTATCCTTGAAAGGCTGCAGGGGAGTAACACCTGAGAAAATTATCTGGAAAACAGCATTTGAACTCCATCTATCCCTAGTATTGCAACAGCCCTGCAGCAGTGGCTGTAAAGTTGAAGTTGGACAAGACCCATCCTCACAAGAATGTCTTATTTGCTTCTCAGTCCTGCAGCTCCTGCCTTGAAAGTTGCTCTGAACAGCCTAATCCCCAGAGGACACAGGCACACTGTGACTTCAGGCTTATATCTACAGCAGGGAAAGCATCCTATAGACTCATAGAATCATAGAATGGTAAGGATGGAAGGGACCTCGATGATCATCTAGTTCCAACCCCATGCCATAGGCAGTGACATCTCCCAATAGAACAGCTCACTCAAGGCCTCTTCCAGCCTGGCCTTCAACACCTCCAGGGAGGGAGCAGCCACAACCTCCCTGGGCAACCTGTGCCAGTGTCTCACCACCCTCACTGCAAAGAACTTCCTCCTAACATCCAGTCTAAATCTCCCCTCTGCCACTTTAAACCCATTGCCCCTCGTTCCTGTGCTGAGGGTTCCAGAACTGTTCCAGAATTGTTAATGGCAAGAGCTTCAGCAAGGCCTAATGCCAGGTCCTGGACTTGGGTCACAACAACCCTAAACAACACTACAGGCTTGGAGAAGTGTGGCTGGAATGCTGTCTGGCAGAAAGGGACCTGGGGGTTGCAATAGACAAACAGCTCAGTACGAGCAAGTAGGGTGTCCAGGTGGCCAACAAAGCCAATGGCATCCTGGTTTGCATTAGGAAACTGTCCAGCAGGAGTAGGGAAATGATTGCCCTCTTGTATTCAGCTCTGGTGAGGTCACACCCTGAGTATTGTGTTCAGTTTTGGGCACAAGAGGGATGTTGAAGTACTGGAGTGAGTGCAGAGGAGGGTAGAGAAAATTGTGAAGGGTCTGGAGAATAAATCTTATGAAGAGTGACTGAGGCAGCTGGGGCTGTTTAGTTTGAAAAAGAGGAGGTTATGGGGAGCCCTCATCACTGTCTACAGCTACCTGAAAGGCTATTGTGGAGAGGCTGGTGCTGGTCTCTTCTCACAGGTAATTAGTGATAGGACGAAACAGAATGGCCTCAAGCTGAGACTGGATAGGTTTAGATTGGACATTAGGAAACATTTTTTCATGGAAAAAGTGGTCAGGCATTGGAATGGGCTGCCCAGGGAGGTGGTGGAGTCACCAACCCTGATGTGTTTAAAGATTTGGATGTGGTAATCTGGGACATGATTTAGGGTGAACCCTGCAGAGTAGCATTATCAGTTGGACTTTGTGATCCTGAGGGTCTTTTCCAATTTGAGTGTTTCTATGATTCTGTGAATTTTTATTTGCCCCCAGTGAAATTGTGGGGAAGACACAAAGAAGAAACCAAGAAAATAATTTTGATGCTGTTGTTGGCCACAATCAGCAATATTGCTTTCAGCTCTGAGACCTAAACCCTCATTTCTCTGCCCTAGTCAGACCACACCTGGAATTCTGTGTCCAGTTTTGGGGTCCCCAGTTCAGGAGAGACAGGGAACTGCTGGAAAGAGTCCAGTGGAGAGCCATGAGGATACTGAGGGACTTGAGCATCTCTCCTACAAAGAGAGACTGAGAAACTTGGAGGTGTTTAGTCTGGAGAAGACTGAGAGGAGATCTGATCAATGTGTACAAAAAACCTGAGGGATGAGTGTCAAGTGGATGGAGTCAATTTCTTTTTGGTGGTCAGCAGCAATAAGACAAGGAGCAATGGCTACAAACTGGAACACAGGTTTCACCCCAACATGGAGGTGACCTCTGGAGCTCTCTTCCAATCTCTAAGGTTCTGTGATTCTGTCGTTTCTATATTCCTCTCTATATAAAAGATAATAATATCCCAATAACCCTCACTAACCAAGAATGGAATTCCTTTAGATTCCTAAAGCAGTCTGTAAGATGGGGAAAGGTGATAAAAGAACTATTTTTATTATTGCTCAGCACATTTTCCAAGGCCCAAGATAGTCATAAACTTGCTTTTTGTGATTATCTCTATGTTGCATAAAAAGATTAACTTGAAACTTAAGCTAAAGGCATTCCACAAGAAATAACTTTGGTAGTTCGTGGACCTTCAAAACCTTAAGTGACGCAAACCTACAAGGAGCACCTCAGTAGGATCAGGTGCAAGAACTAAAGAGCTTTAGGGGAGGAAATTATAAAGGTAAAGAGAACTGAAGGGCTTAGCCATAAAGCAGAAGTTTTAGTATGATTCCACTACAACACAATGCACCCATGGAAAATTTGCCACACTCCACGTGCATCAAGTGCTGCCAGAAAGGAGTAGAGCAGCTTCAAGTTCTTCTCATTCCTTGTTGATGGATTTCTCATCCATTCAGCCATTTTCAGACAAAAAAACAACAAAGAGTTTGATAATAGCCCACTTGCAGGTTTTTATGTTGAAAGATCATCTGCTAAAAGTCATTTTGTTCTTCTGGAAGAATAACAGCTTCTAAGAGGAGAAAAGGATTAAAGGAAGTAAAAAAGAAAAGGGGGGAGGGGGGGAAGAAGAAGAAAGAAAAAAGCAACTACTTGTGCTCAGCTTGCACAAAACAATTGGGCCAGGGTTGCACTTGGCCATGCTTCTCATTCATCTATAGAAGCCCAACTCCAATGCACTTGAGTGTGTAAGAGAACTGCATTGGTGAACATCTGCTGCAATTTAATAGCCTTAGTATTTAGTGATTACTGGAACCTAGAAACTGAAGTTCCTATCTTTTTTTTTCCTTCTCACTGCTGGACTTATGTCCATCTGTGTGATTAATAAAAATTCTCCTTGTTATTTATTTTCTTTTATCCATTACAAATAGATTCTTGGTTACCATACTGGAGACTGATGTGTAAAATCATAGAATCATATAGAAACGTAGAATGGTAAGGTTGGAAGGGACCTCAAGGATCATCTAGTTCCAACCCCCTGCCATAGGCAGGGACACCTCCCACTAGTACAGGTTACTCAAGGCCTCCTCCAACCTGGCCTTCAACACCTCCAAGGAGGGAGCAGCCACAACCTCCCTGGGCAACCTGTTTCAGTGTCTCACCACCCTCACTGCAAACAACTTCCTCCTAACATCCAGTCTAAATCTCCCTTCTGCCAGTTTATACCCATTGGCCCTTGTCCTGTCATTGCAAGTCCTTGTCAATTGTCCCTCCCCAGCCTTCCTGTAGGCCCCCTTCAGATACTGCAAAGCTACTGTCAGGTCTCCTCAGAGCCTTCTCTTCCTGAGGCTCNCTTGATGCAGCCCAGCACTCAGTTGCTATCTGGGCTGCATGTGCACACTGCAGGCTCATGTTGAGCTTTTCATCACCCCAGACCCCAAGGTCCCTTTCCTCAGGGCTGCTCTCCAGCCATTCACCACTCAGCCTGGAGTTGTTGTGCTTGGGACTCTGCCTACCCAGGTGCAGGACCTTACACTTTGGCTTGTTGAATGTCATGAGGTTGGCCTGGGCCCACCTCTGCAGCCTGTCCAGGTCCCTCTGGATGGATCCCTGCCCTCTAGCAAGTCGACTGTGCCACACAGCTTGGTGTCATCTGCAAACTTGCTGAGGGTGCACTGATTCCTCTGTCCATGGCACTGACAAAGATGTTAAACAGCACTGGTCCCAGCACTGACTCCTGAGGGACACCACTTGGTCTTCACTGGTGTCCAGGTGGACATTGTGCCCTTGATCACCACTCTCTGTGTGTGACCATCCAGCCAATTCCTTATCCAGCAAATGCTCCACCCATCAAATTCATGCTTTTCCAGTTTGGATAATGTAAATAGTACCATGGTTTTGCTTTCTTTAGATTTGACCTTAGAGTAGTCTTCCAGTATCTGAAGGGGGCCTACAGGAAGGCTGGGGAGGGACTATTGACAAGGTCTTGAGGACAAGAGGCAATGGGTATAAACTGGCAGAAGGGAGATTTAGACTGGATGTTAGGAGGAAGTTGTTTGCAGTGAGGGTGGTGAGACACTGGCACAGGTTGCCCAGGGAGGGTGGAGCTACTCCCTCCCTGGAGGTGTTCAAGGCCAGGTTGGACGAGGCCTTGAGTGAGCTGTACTAGTGGGAGGTGTCCCTGCCTATGGCAGGGGGTTGGAACTAGCTGATCCTTGAGGTCCCTTCCAACCTTACCATTCTATGATTCTATGATTTCTTGTGCATTTTAAGCATTTTAAAATCAGTGAGTCACATTTCATAACATCCTGGCTGTTTTTAGAAAATTACCCCCAAAAGCTTGCATTCATCTCAGCAGTTGGTTTGTCCTTTATTGGTGCTATCAGCTCTCAACAGTTCCCCAGAGCTTTCAGTCCAAACTCCATGCAAATGCAGTGGAAAACAGAAATAAAATAAAGCCTTTCCATACTTAATAAAAAATTTATAGGAAATCTAAAAATAAAAAGTTGTGTATTAATAGTGGCACTGCCTATTGTTGTTTGTCCAATGTTTTCCATGGTGAGCTCCTGTTTTCTCCTGCTTATAATTTTGCCAAATAGTAACAATTGGGAATAAATTTTTTCCTGCTGGGCATCAGCTCGTTTAGCTGAAATTTAAGTGCATGAATAAAACAGTTCAGTCACTTCCAAGAATGTGGCTAGGAAAAAAAAAATGCATTGTTTTGATGATGTTAATTTCTGTCTTTCAGTTGGAAACTCTATCTGGGCCCCATGAGTTATAGCAGGGACATGAAGCTAACTGTAGATGACTTTTGTATGTTGTGTATATCCAGAAGAACAAGCCCAAACACAGCAAAGTTATAAACCTTTTAGGGAAAAAAAATGCAGTTAGTACATGCATTCTGTGACACAGCTGTGAGCTAAATACCTTAGAGAGTCTGTCTGAGCTGGACATAATTCCTTCTGGACTGTGTAATTGCAACTCCAGGCTACCATGGCCTTGGGTCCTGTGTTTCCTGGCCTTTCAATGCTTCTCTTTTCCTGGCTTGTGGTAGTGAGGAGAAATTTTGTTTGGTTTAAATATAGGAAAGATAGGAGTTAGAGTTGGGAGATATGAACAGTTTTGGACAAGGATAGAAGTGGAGAATAGGGAATTGAGTGGTCATTTGGGCTGGATGAGAAAATACAGGAGGCTGGGGTTGGACAAGGAGCCAGGAATGGGAAGACATGAGGCTAGGAGGACTGGGAGCAGAAGAGGTCAAGTGTGAGTATGGCTGGGGAGAAAAACATGTGGCCACTCACATGTGAAATCATCCTGCAAAGCACCATGGAAATCCACAGGCAGGAGGACTGAGAAGGCAACCACCTTCCAAACACTCTGCAGTGTCCTACAGACCTTTGCCACTTGGTGAGCCAGCCAGCTCCAGCCTTGCTGTGATGGTTTGGGGGTTCCCTGCCCCCACACACTTTGTAAAATCACCCAGACTAGACTCAGATGACTGGAAGTTAAGGACTGAAGCTCTATTTACAGCTCAGCACAATGTACAAGCAGAGAGATACACTATACACAGGAATAGTTACAGAAATAGACAAGTTAAAAGTAATACAGAAACACAACTCCCCTCCCAGAAATCAGAGACCCCAGGAGGGGCTCCCAACCACCCTTCCACCTTCTCCCCACCCCTATACCTTACCCCAAGGTTTGCCTTATGTGCAAGGTGAGTTTGGAGGATCAACCAGGGGGGTTAGAAGGAAAATGGTTTGTGAGGTTACTTGGCAGAGAGGAGGAGGCCAGAAGCTAGACAGCCCGAGATGCTGTGCCCGAGAGACTGAGTTATCTATGTTTTGAGTTCTTATTCTTATCCATCTCAGCAAACCTATGAGTGAAGCAGACATCACCATTGTTTGCTTTTCTCAGCCTATAATATAATTTTCTCTATTAAATTATTCCAATTAGCCTCAAACCAGCACACCTGGCACTGACACATCCTGGGTAAGGCAAGGGGTAGAGAATCAGTATTTTTAGGGTTTCTAAAAAAGGGATTATAGAGAAACAGTTTTTCTGCTCTCCTACCTCCTCCCCTAAGCATTACTTTAGGAGAACATGATATTTTTTTGCTTCAAAATCACATATTCAAAAGGTAGGTAATTCTGGAATTCATATAATCTTTGTGACTTTAATTTATCTGCTTGCTCAGGCTTTATGTTACAGTCTCTGTTCATAAAAAGAGTTAATAGCTACTCTGGAAAGCTTTGGTTGCCTCAGGGCAAATAATTATAATCTGATTATGTTCAGTATGGGCAAGCAGTGCATGCTGGTCCCCAGTAGTGTATGTGTTTTCATTATTTTGCAAATTAAATTTGTGGGGGAGGGTTAAATTGTGAGAAAAGTGTCTGGAAGGTAAAACAGAGAGAGAGAAGTGAAAATAAGTGTGGGAATTTATTTCAGTTTATTTTGATGGTAAAATGTCAAATCTCCCCCCTTTGTCAAGGAGGAACTAAACACTGGTCATGGTTCAGCGACAAGGAAATCAGCTGTTGAAAAGACACAAATTTTGTATGAACAAAAAAGAAGAATTCAGATAAGCAAGAAAGTATTAAGTATGGAAAGTAAAGATTTTAGAAAGAAATCTGCCAGGGATTGCCAAGGACAACAATAAAGTATTCCATTATTAGGAGCAATGATGATGTTTTAGGCCCATCATTGGATAGAGCATAGGAAATTTATATCAGTGATGCAGAACAGGCAGAACTACTAAGAGGAGAGGAGAGCAGGATTTGTGCTTGCATCCTAGCAGAGTCATACACAGCTTTCAATGCATCAGCAATTAAAGATGTTCAGAGAACACCTTGGAATTAGCAGTAAGTTCCAGAAGACTGGGAAAGTACAGAGGCTGTGCCAGAATTCAGAGGGTGTAACAAGCCACTAATTATAAGCTTGTTAGCCTGACACCAGTTGTAGACAAAATGACAGAAAAAATGATGTGGGGCTTCAAAGGAACTGACATCTACTAATATAATTATTACCCATCAATACAGATTAATGAAAATGAGTTGTCACAAAGCAAGCCCAGTCCATGCTTGGGGGATTTATATAGTTGACTTAATACTGGATGAAAACACGAGCACTAGCCAATTTTCAGAGTTTTTATTGCAGATATGTTGCAAATACGAGGCACACCTGGTAATTAACCTTTAAATATAGGCTTGTCTTAAAGTCAGTCCTCTTCACTTATCAGCTTAAACATTCATGCCCTCACCAAAGCCAGCATGATTGTGAGGCACCTGGTAATTTGGAGATGCTGTGAATGAAAGGTGCAGTGTTGCTGTGATTAAGTGCCTAGCACATATTAATAAGTACATTCAACACAGCTTGGGAAAGGCACTTCAAGATTTCTGTGCATTTTCTCCCCCTCTCTGAATGTCAGTTTTAACGACAGTGGCTGAAGCTAAGAACACTCGGTATGATTATGCACATGAAGGTAGTCTGAGGGGGTGTTTAGGAGGGGTTGAATCTGGGTTATAAATGAATTGTAACAAGGCTAATATAAAAATATTAGCTATTTTATTAAATAGAGAAAATCCCCCAACTTATTTACAATTCAAACACAGATTCTAACACGCGGTCGGTAAAACTACCTTTGCAGAATGTTTATATATTCAATAAAATTAATTTAAATTATTTTAAGAGGCATTTAGAAAAATCAGCAGCTAGAAAGTCCCGCAGCACAAACTGCTGCCTTAAGACTGAATATAAACTTTCCCGAACTTCAAAAAAGAGAATTTTACTCACAGATTGGAGGTTCAGGATTAATAACTCGAAAGTATGGATGGAAACTAAAAATGAGGAAAGAGACAGTCCCTGCCGTGTGGTGGCTTCCCACGTGGCGGTGATGCAATGTAGCTTCGCCGCTTGTGCAGCTCCGTCGGGACACATCGAAGGAAGAGATGACGAACGCGAGGCAAATCCTCCGTGGCTCTCAGGAGGCTCTCGAAGCGGTCAGCCCCCGGGCTGGAGCAGTCCGGTAGTTTGCGAGGCTCGGCAAAGGGCTCGGCTATTTGCCTCGGGGCTGTTTCTTGGGCTCGGCCAGCATCAAACGGACTGGGGCTGGGCTGAGCTCAGCTGTACCCCAGTGCGGGGTGAGCTCTGCAGTCCTCTGGTTCGGCGCAACAGACAGACGGGGTCGGGTCTGCCGTTTGTGGGGAAAAGGCAAGTTCCCCGCTATGTGATGCCGAGCAATGCCAACAGGTAGCAGGCAGAATAATAACCGTAGAAGTAGCGAACAAAATGAATTAGTTTGCGTTTTTAAGAGTTTTGACCAGGTGTTTTGATCAATAGCAACAGACAAAAAGCATACCTGGAACCAACCCCATGTCACCTCACCAAAAAAAGGGAGATCCACAAGCCCAGCACCGTGATCTTTGTTTACTGGTAAACAAAGTAGGGTATATGGTGACTCCAAATACAGAGTCCCTATGGCAGACTGGAAGGCACCAAGGCTTTTGTCTGCTTTCCGGCTTCTTCCACCCAGGAAGAAGGGGAGAAGGGAGGCGGGGGACAAGATGGGCATTCAGGTATAATTTAGGCCCTCCACCACAGGAGGTGCTACAGGCATGTAGAAGTTTGCCCCATTAAAAGCCAAACCCACACAGGGACTGGGCCAAAAGCTCCCCATGCTGCAGTGCTGCTGAGCAGTACTTGCTCAGAGAGATGTGAAGTGTAAAACTGGTCACTTAAGAGATGTTGCTGCAGTAGGACTTGCTGGTCTGAAGGATAGCTAAGTGACTGTAAATGAGGAATGGTACAAGGAGCTTGCTGCTGGTTTATCTGAGCTTGAGCTGTGTTGTACATACACAAATAAAGGTGATTTATTGCTTCAGAATGAAACTTCTGAAACACTTTATAGAATATGCCTCATTGATGTAATTACAGAAAAGGGATTCTCATCAAATCAAAAGGTATTTGCATTATGGTTGTAATAACAAATTCCCATCTTAGTATGTTGGGGAAAAAAAAAGAAAAAAAATTTTCTTTGAGAGCATGGAGATGCAGAATGTTTGTTGTTTGGGGTTTTTTTTGTTGGTCTTTTTTTTGTTTGTTTTGTTTTTTTAAAATAGTAAAGGGCTGATCACATTCTGTAATTTCCCTTTCCAGTTTTTTGGGGATTTTTGTTTTTGGTTGGTTGGTTGGTTGTTTTTTTAGGGGGGGTTGATTGTTTTGTTGGTTAGTTGGTTTTTTTAGGTTAAAAATAGCCTCTCTTCCCTGCCTATCGGTCATGTGGGGGCTTGAATGCTTTCCCTGACCAGAGCTTGCTTTCTTTTCTTTTCTTTCTTTCTTTTTTTTTTTTTTTAAAGGTACTAGGAACATTTGTTTCACTTTGTTTTCTAGCTCTTTTCATCTTTTCTAAATAGCTCTCTAGGTTCCTATAAAACAGAAAAGGGATATACCCTTACCAGTTATATGCTCAAATGAATTCAGGAAGGGTAGATCCCCAAAAGATTTTTCTCAGGGACTTATCATAGAATCATAGAATGGTAAGGTTGGAAGGGACCTTAAGGATCATCTAGTTCCAACCCCCTGCCATAGGCAGGGACACCTCCCACTAGTCCAGCTCACTCAAGGCCTCCTCCAACCTGGCCTTCAACACCTCCAGGGAGGGAGCAGCCACAACCTCCCTGGGCAACCTGTTCCAGTGCCTCACCACCCTCACTGTAAAGAACTTCCTCCTAACATCCAGTCTAAATCTCCCCTCTGCCAGTTTACTTCTGCTGTTTCTCTTTCATATATTAGAATCACTAAGGATTAGTGATCTACATTACTGCTTGGGTGTTTTTTTGATAACAGTGTTTTCAGTGCTATAGATAACACATGGAAAAAGCATCCCTGTTCTAACTGCTCCATGCAATGTAGGCTGTCCAGCCTGCTCTGTGTTTTACATATTAACAGAAGTGTACAAATCACATATGGCTGGGGGATGGGTGGAAAATTGCTTTTCCTTCCCCATGTCTCCACGTACACTTCACTTAGTTATGCCATTTCAGTGCTCAGCTGCTTTTGTTAAAAGTAGTATGAGACATTAATCCTAAGAAAGCACTTGGTGATGCCAAGGTGATGGAAACGGCTCAAATAAAAATGAAGGAGAACAGGAAAGAACATTGTGGCATCTCCTTAAATGGATGCACATTGAGAATATAACAATGAGTACCCTTATGGATGGATTCTGAGTAAAGATGAGCATCCTCCACTCTCACTAGCTTCTATAGTGAGGAGCACTTGTCCCTGAACACCTTCCTGGCCTCTGCAGGATATGAAATTCTGCAGCTAGCAGGTTCACCTATATTTTGCAATGATCAAGAAGCAGGTTGCAATTCCACCTGGCAGTGAGAAGGAAAGCTATCTCCCTGGATGTGCAGGGAGCAGTGCTGCCTGCCCAGCACTGCAAGAACCTATATTTGCCCCATCTGTCTTTCACAGTCTTACTAGGAACACTGCATCCTGTTTCTTCCCAAGAACATTCTATTGTTTCTATTGTGCTCCTTGACATTATGCCTCTTGCTTCACCATATACACTCAGTTGCCATATGTGTATGAAATATGATTTTATAGTTATAGTGCAGAGATTCAGGCCAACAGCTCTCTTCTTGAACAGCAGTGTGCTACAAGGTCTTCACTTGATGGAACTCTTCAGCATTTTTTGACTTAAATAGAATAATAATTAAAAAAAAAAAAAAAGAAGAAGAAGAAGAAGAAGAAGAAAAACAGAAGAGGATATTGCCCTAAATAACAAATCACTTAGGCACTTCCAAGAAAATACTCCATATAATGGCATAGTTTGGAAAGGGACAAGGAAAGGTGATAAATCTCATTGGAGGGAGGCTGCAGAGTACTACTTTTCTAGCAGAGTTCACCTGAGCACTAGTCCTGTGGCCCCCATCCAGCTCCTCTTTTGTCCAGCCAGTAGTACTTAGCACACAAGGTCCTGTATTCTGGCTGCAGAATGCAGACCTCACTGGAAGGCAGCAGGAATCTGCTGTGTAAGCATCTTACTCACCTCCTAGATGCTGCAAGCCTGTGGTGCACTGCTGGGAAGTGCTTTGTACTGCAGGTAAAGTAGCAAAATCATATCTGGAAGAGCAGTTCTGATCTCCTCAGGTCACACCCACAGAATACCCTCTGTATTCTAGCCCACTTTATGCTGATCTCCAGTGGTCCAGTTCACAAGCTGGGAACTAATGCTAAGTGACTGTTCACAGGATAGAGGTTTTGTTATGTGCTGGAAGAAGACAGGACTGTTCTAAACCAAGTGGCATCATCTGTAGTTAATTGGGGGTAAAATACCTCTAAAACAATGCTTATAAGCTTAATCTGTGTAGAGCTATAATAATTGTTGTAGATGTCTCAGAGGCTGATGATGAAACATGCTGAGTCTGTTTTTCTCTCAAGTACACCAGCAAGTGCTATGTTTCTTGGTAGCTATGTTCTTAGTCAGGCATTTTCTTTGTAGGTCATTCAGATCACCTTTCTTGAAACAGCAAGTGTGTAGGGCATCACCTTCCTAGTCCAGCACTTCCCTTGCCTGTGTTCCAAGGCAACATTCCTCCTTGGGCCTAAATATGTCTAACACATATGGCTTTACTTCCATTAAAAGTGTTTGAAAAGCAGTGGTTAAAACTGAGGGTTTATGTGACTTGCTCTTGAACACGATGTTGCACACTGACATCCCTGCTGATGTTTAGGGGTTATTAGGATGTTCAAGGTGGAGGTCATTCTCTGCTAGTAAAAGCCTTATTCTGCCTGCACTGTTATTGCAAATGACCTCTGCTTTGTAAGCCTTGATGCATGTTGGAAAGCAAAATTACCCCTCAGAGGTGTGTAGTGAAAAGATTCACTACATTAATAATTATATCAATGTTGATATCAAGGCAGAGATTGTTAATAACTATGAAAACTGTTTATTAACATTAAATCTTGCCACAAAACTTATTTACAAGGTTCAAAAATACAGCGTTTGGAAATTTACACATACAGGGAACAGGTAAACTGGAACACTTTAATGGCAATAGCATAAGCAAATATTTTTACTGGCAGAGAAGGTTTGTGTGGTCACTTACACTGCTTGCAGTTAGTTATCCTGCTTAGCCACTGGATGGATGCAGGAAGCTCCTTTCTGCTTATGGTAGAAGGCAATTAATGATTACAAGAGGCTTGAAGTATTTACTCACAAAAATATCCTGGGACAATACCCAAAGCATGTGGCGGGGCTGCTGCCAGGTCAGAAGCTGTTAGAGGCTTTGGAGTTTCCTCAGGCTCCTGGGTGCTTCAGATAAAGGAGGCAGACATCTCTGAGCTGGTCCTGGCTCTCTTGGCAGCAGGCTCTCATGTGCAGGCAGATGTCTGTGATGTGCAGTCCCAGCACGGTGTCACGCTGGCTGTGCAGGCCGAATGTGTGGAGGCATCAGAGCCTGATCCTGCTCACTGGGGTCCCACCCAGCTCAGGACTGATGAGGTAGTGAGCAGGCCCAGAAACAATAGCAGAGAGCACAATAGCACCAAGCCCACTGTGCTACCTGCTCATCCTTTATATCCATTTCAGCCCAAGACTGATGGGACTTTGGACATAGATGAGCCAATCAGGATGGCAGTCTGCCCATATTAGGTGAAGCTGGGGCTTTTGTCCCCTTTCCTGTGGCCACCACCCCCAGCACAGAAGGAGGGGGAGCAGGGGAGCATACCTGGGCAAGCCAGGACATGTACAAGCCCACCTTTGGCCTATTTAGGCCTACCATGACAAGGTGAAATATCCTCTTGTTGAAGAGGTGCTGGTTGCAGGGTTCCATAGCCATGTGGCTATGATCATGTTGTGGATAAAATTAGCCATTCAGGGATTTCCCCCTCCCTGTTGACAGGTATCTGAGCATGCTCTTTGAAATTTTTACTTCCACACTTCCTGCTGCCAGTCAGGATCAGCAGTATGGCTGAACTGAGTAGGGAAAAAGCATAAGCACAACACTGGTCAACTAAGATTAGTTACCTGACTCAAGACAGGTGAATGATTTGCATCCACCAGGCTAGTGCTAGTTCACAGCTCTTACTGAGTTCCCAGATGTCTCAAGAATTTGTTTACACAAGACAGGTGGTTTGTGTGGTTTGAAGGGAAAATATTTGGGCTTGCATTCAGGTAGAGCTGTTCTTTCATTTCCACTGCTACTTTTGGCTTTTAGGCCCTCACTTTTTCCTTATATATCTTAACTGTTTACCAGGCAATAACTCTCCTTGATTGCAGTGTTTTTTATTGTTCTTAATATAGATAAGACACATTTTACCTGCTGTCTTTCCCATAACCATGGATCTTACAAAGCCTTTGCCTTGTGTGCTCCAACTAGAAACCAGAGTTCAACTGCTTGGCTGATGTCTTCTATTTTCTTGCATTTTCTGAGTTCTGCAGTAGAGTGAAGACTCTTTATTTTTGTTTGAGTTCCATGTGTCTGTGTTAAAAGTCTGCTGTGGGCAAAAGATCAAGTTTGTGTAGTTTTGCTGTTGGTTTGTTTGTGGCTTTTTATTTCTTTGTGGGTTTTTTGTTGGCTTTTTGTTTGGTTGGGTTTTTTTGTTGTTGTTATTTTGGTATTGGTCAGGGGATTTTTTGGGTGTGTTTTGGTTTTGGATTTTGGGGCTTTTTGTGGTAGACATACAGACTGCAGTATCTGTGCTGGTTTGAGGCTGACTGGAATATTTTAATGGAGAAAATGTTATTAGAGGCTGAGAAAAGAAAACAATGGTGATGTCCACTTCACTCATAGGCTTGCTGAGATGTTTAAGAATAAGAATACAAAACAAAGATAAGACACTCAGGCACAGACACTCTTGGGCTGTCTAGCAGCTTCTGGCCTTCTCCTCTCTGCCAAGTAACCTCACTAACCACTTTCATTCTAATCCCCCTGGCCGATCCTCCAAACTCACCTTGCACATAAGGCAAACCTTGGGGTAGGGTGTAGGGGTGGGGAGAAGGTGGAAGGGTGGTTGGAAGCCCCTCCTGGGGTCTCTGATTTCTGGGAGGGGAGTTGTGTTTCTGTATTACTTTTAACTTGTATATTTCTGTAACTATTCCTGTCTATTGTGTGTATCTCTGCTTGTCTATTGTGCTAAGCTGCAAATAGAGCTTCAGTCCTTAACTTCCAGCTGGCTGAGTCTAGTCTGGGTGATTTTACGAAGGGGGGGGGGGGCTAGGAACTCCCAAACCATCACAGTATCTCTCTGTAGTGTCTCTCTGTAAACGCTGTCTCATTTCTAGTGACAATAATCAGCTGTCTGTTTTATTTTTATTAGAAGACAGGTTACTTTTCACACCAATGGCTTCTTTCCCTACCAGAAGCTGCTTCAAATTTTTGCCAAAGCAAACTCCTGTAAGTCATTCCTTTCCCAGCCTAGGTATGTCTTTGTTCTACTGACCGTGATGCAAACAGCTACTGGCTCTGCCTGTTTCGAGAGCAAAGCTCCCATCCCTGTTTCAATCCCCTGGATTTCTGCTGAAGTTGTACTTCAGCAGTAGATCTAATGTAAGCTTGGGCATAGTTACTGCTAGGTCACATTGCACGTTTCAAGGTTATCTGAGAAACTTGGAAGAAACTCTGACAGTTTACAACTGCTAGTAGTCTTTGAAATGAATTACTATTTCAGGAACGGGCATGTTACTATGTTGCCTTTAAATGTTTAGTCATGTCAAGTGTTTCAGGGAGACTAAGTTTCATTTTGGTTTTAGTTTACCATTAGGTCTATTTTCATGACAGCCCAGAGCTGAGCTTTAGGTCATGACCTCTGGCAGCTTCTCTCCTGTTGCATCCATGTCTGGACAGCAGCATTGATATCTTGACAGTGGACATTGTAAACATATCTAGTGTACATGGTGCCACTTGGGACTGATCTGGCAGCAGCTGACCTCAATCAACTATCACTTAGTTGGTGTTTTGATCCTGTCCATCCATCAAATCTGAGGACACACCGAGGGAGATGCTTTCCTGAGCTCCCAGTGCTTGACTGCCACTGGGACCAAGAAGTGCTTCTTTGTTTGCAGGAATTAAATAATACTGTGCCCTCATGTACTGGACTTATTCAGATCTATGTGAGGATCAACTTTGTCCATCTCCTGAACTGTGACCGTGCTGTTTATGCTTACCCACTTCCTAAGCTGCAGTTTAATACATAAACATCCCCTTATCTCCTGCCTTCTAT
>VWZE01012072.1:7869-33084 GCA_013396675.1 Eubucco bourcierii | reverse complement strand
CGGGGGTGCGGAGGGGAGGGGGCGGCCGGCGGCGGTATCTGCGTGAAGAGGCGGGGGGCAAAGTGGATCTCCTAGCGATTTAATCCCGAGGACCCACCTTTCCATCCTCCTCCTCCCGCCCTCTGTCATCCCAGTGCCCCACAACCTCACTTGGAGGTTTTATTCACGCCTCTTAGTCAGTTTCCGTGGCATGAAGCATTCTCCCTCCCATTTATTCAACCGCTGTGGCATGAGGCATTCTCTCTCCCCTGAGCCCGTCCCCGCACGGAAACAGAGCCCTCTCTTAGCTCTTCATGTACCCTATGCTTTCTTTATTTCCCCCGCCTTGGTGTATGAGGTGGGTGTTTGTTCCCATATGGCTGGATCGCTACGCACCCTTCTCGCCCCTCCGCCCGCATGTGGTGAGACAGAGCTGGCTCTCCCGTGGCACACTGAGGGAGTTTGTGTGTGGGATACTTGCTCGCACCTGTCGTCTTCTGGGGAATGTGCAGCTTTGTGTCATTCTTCTCTGAGCGCCGAGGACGTGGCAGACTGCCCACCTTTGAATCGGTTTCGTGAGGAATGCATATTGCTAGTCAGGGTTGGATACCTGCTTCTTCCATCCCACCGCATGTAGGTGGGCCTGTCGGGTATGGAGAAGATGTGCGACTATATGTAAACCACGTTAGGACACTCATGTGCCACTGATCATCTCACCTGTTTGTACGGCACAGACGTAGATATGTCCAAATGCTTGCTCTGCAGCTACCCCCGAGAGCATGCTGCCTTTCACAGATGCCCCTTGTCTGACACTGCGGTTGACACCTGCCGATGTACCCTTACAGCCATGTAGCCATAGTTCCAGCTCTGTGTGCAGTGCTGTTTTCCAAGGTGAATGTGGAGAGAAATCCTTGTCTTCACAAGCACTGTACATATTCTACAGTGGGGGACATCATCGTTACATAAATCTGCAGAGGGGACAGGCCTGACAGCCCTGCAGGCAGGAGTGGTGAAGGGAGGTGTATCCAGTCTGCATTTACCTTGCTCTTACATGCTCCATCCAACATGAAAAAAGACACACTTGTTTCTCACCCCAGGAGGTGTACTCCTACAAAAGGTCATGTCTGTTTTACTACCCGTTTGTGCCAGAGGTTGGAACCTGGTATGTTCTTTACATAGTGCTCCTAAACAGAACAGTACAAACCCACACTAGAAGAATATATTAATGTATTCCTAAGATCTTTAGTGCACTGCCTCCGCGTGCCCTTTTGTGTCCCCATTTGCCTGCTGAAGATAATTGTGTTGTAACAGCAAAGGAGCAGGCATGTAGTCACTTGTTCTTGACCCACAAAACAGCATGTGCTATACCTGCATGCAAACCTGTGATAACATGAACCTAAATTCTCAACTACTCTTGCACATGAGGGCATTTATGCTGTTCTGTATGTGCAGGCATGTGCTGACTGCATACTTATATCTGTCCCAGCTATAATGAACAGAGTAATTGTGTGGTAGGTGTCATATGGAATTGTTACTTAGCTTTGTCACTCGTTTGCTGTTGCTGAATGGTTTTCACTGTGATCCGTATGAACGCCTATATCACCATAATAATAAAATAGAAATATGAAGGAAACTTGATGAATGAAACTGCCATGAATTGGTAGCGAGGATTACCATGCTAATCATTAACCAGTACCAGATGTGATAGTGAAAAGGGCAAGGCATAACGGTGGAAGTGTATGCAGTTAGAAAAACGATTTGCAGCTTGTTTTGTTGCCCTTTTAAAAGAACAAACAAACAAAAAAAACCCCACCTCTATTGAAGACATGACCTGATGTGGTATAAGTAGTTTGGAAATGCAGAAAGTACCTTGTTTAGCTTGAATTAATATTGATCCAAAGTGCTAGTCATGACTGCATGTTAGTATCTACATATTAAGTATGTTTTGTACAAGCATGAACTGCATGTTGTGTGTATAGGTACTACATGCTTGTTACATGCTTAAATTTTATGTCCAGAGGAGAGCTTGGGGAAAAAGGTAATCTTAGCCTTCAAGTTTTAATGTGCTTTTGTCATAGTTTACATAGAAGACATTGAATATGAAATTAAATGTAGAGTGAGATTTTTGTTTTCTTTTTGTTTGATATGAATAGCAGTGTGGAGCAGCTTTGTCTTAGTGTTGAAACAGCAGCAACCTGATTTTCATTTTCTCCTTTTAGAAGAACCAGGTCTTAATCTATACTTACTTTATATTTTTGTTTGTAACAGCATGTTATAACGGGGAATTGTCTGGCTTGTGAGTTAAGTCCTATGTTGCTATGTTTCCTAAAAGCCTGTGTTACTTTTCACTTTTTACATTACATAAGTAGAATATATAAACAGAAGACATTCTTGGCTTAGACCCAAACTGAAGCTCTTGGGGCAAACTCTTGATGGGAATTTTCTCTCTTGCTTCCTCTCCATAAATGTCCATAGCATTAAAACAATACTTTCTTCTGCTTCTTGGAACGTGTCTTTGCAATGAGTGAATTTTACTTTCGGATTTGATGTGCAGATATGTCTCTGAAGCCCTGAAACTTTGATGTTTAGGGTAAGGGTAGCCTTACAGTGTTAAAGTGCCTTTTTTTTTTTTTTTTTTTTAAAGAGGACTAATTTCACTGAAAAATAGAGTCAGTCCTTGGTTTGGAGAAGACTACTCTGGAGATACAAGTTTGGAAATCTGAGAAGCTGAGAATTTCCAGAAAACCGAAACTTTGTCTACATCTTGGCAATGTTTTATCATTAGATACTGACAATGTTTTTGGATTCAGAAAATTATGGTCTGCAGCTCCTATCAAATAAAGCTTGCTTGCTAGAGAAGTTCTGGGAACTTTAAGTAGGTGTAAGGAAGACAGAAGTGTTAAACTTTAAATTCTGTATATTTTTTTCCCCTGAAGTTAAAAGTAAAGTTTTATATAGTAGTTAGTACACTTACGAAAGAGATGTAGCTTGATGGTCTTTAGTAGCCAGAACTGCGTTGTTTGACTTCCCAAGTTCTTACTACTGTTACATTCCATAGTAGCTGTAGCAGCTTAACTATACTTGTCACAGTTTCTGTGACTTTTCTTTACACTGAAAACACCTTGCTTGTAGAGATATGGTAGGATATTTCTTCTTCAGTCTTTGAAAGTTCTGCTAAAGAGCTGAGTGACCTGATGGGATGAACTTTAAGGCAGTAGCTTTGTGCAGAAGGGGGTTTACATGGTGCAGTACTGCTAGAAGAAAAGACCTCTACACAGAAGAACCTGAGTTAGTCAGATGTTTTACACCACATCAGTGTCAATGCATTGCAAAGACAATTTCAAAAATAATAAATGCTATTCTTACCACTTTTATTACAGGCTAAGTTCTGCAGAAGACAGTGGCACAGTAATCACATAGTTCTTAAGTAATAGTATGCAATTATATTCCTCAGAACCACAGGGAATGCTGGAAGCATGTTAATTTATAAAAGAGGAAGAAAAAGCCCCAGAGCTGTTACTTAAATTTGTTACCATGGCTGCCTGTATCGCTTCAACCTCTTTCTGTAGGCTTTGACTGTATTTCTGAAGACAAATCCTCTGAATCTTTTCTAGGCAACACCTGTTTCATACATTTCTGTTGTGTGAGTTAGAGACATGTGGAAGGATTATTTGTTGCTGCTTATAATGAGGTGGGAGAGAAACAGGTATGTTTTTTAATCAGGTGTTAGATTGAAAATAAATACCAATTGAAGTATTTGAATGCTGGCTTGGACAGGATGAAATTCTGGAAAGAGTATATATTTATTTTTTTGTACCCTAATTCTAGACTACTAGATGAAAGAAATCCTACCTGCAGTTGTAAAAAGAAGTTCCTGAATGGGCTGTGCTCTTTGGACAATGCTGTTGAAGCATCTTAGCCTGCTTGACAGCATCTTTTAAGCAGTTGTTTAGAGTGGGTAACTAAGGATTTGTTTTCTCAGTGGTCCAAACTTCACAGTAGCACCTGAAAAGCTGTCTTGAGAATCTGTAGAGTTTTACTTTTAGATTTTGGGACAGTCTGAGTGCTTCCTTTTGGGATATGTAAAGGAGAGAATTAAAAAAACAAACAAACAAAACCCACAAAGAAACAAAATAAAAAACAAATTTACAAATTGTCTTCCATCACAGTTAAGTCCAGGAATGCCTTTACTTGTACCCAACAGTTGGAAATTCTTTCTGCTTGCCTTTCTGAAAAATTAATTTCTTGGTTTAGGGATTGAATATACTTTATCTGAGCCAGTATCCTTTCAGTCCTTTTTGCTAGTAAAGAACTCTTATTTCCTTTTTTTTTTTTTTTTCTCTTCTTTAAATAAGCAACAGTATATTTTAGAGTGCCATAATTGATTTTTCAGTGATTTTCTCCAGCTCCTTTTATTAATGTAGCTTTTCCTTCACTTCTGGGAATTCTCCTAATTTTAGCAGTAAATGTGCAGTTGGTTCCACTTATTATAAATGCAGGTTGTACTGAGTAGGTTGTCATAGATGCACACTAGTTTGTGCTGCTTTTGTAAACCAGAAATGACCATGAAATGGACTTCTTCAGAATTTGGTTATTATTTGATCACAAAGGAAGTAAAGAGAATTGAGCTTGTTCAGTTTGCAGAAGGGAAGCCTCTGAGGAGACCTTATTGTGGCCTTATGGTATCTGAAGGACTAGGGGGAATGGATCCAGGCTAGAGGAAGGTAGATTTAGACTAGGCATTATGAAGTTCTTCATCATGAGGGTGGTGAGACACTGGAACAGGTTGACCAGGGAAGTGGTGGAAACCCCATGCCTGGATGTTATTAAGGCCAGGCTGGATGTGGCTCTGGGCATCTGGACTAGTGTGAGGTGTCCCTGTCCATGGCAGGGGGGTTGGAACTAGATGATCCTTGAGGTCCCTTCCAACCCTGACAATTCTGAGATTATAAATCCTAAAAAAACAAAATACAATAAAACAACTGTTTATTCTTTATGTTCAATAGTTAGTCCCTTCCTACAACCTTCCTGTGTTTATTTTAAGATTTCTAACCCTTCTTATTCTTACACAAATAATACCCTAAGTGTATGAGGAGAGAGAGAGAGGAGGAAGTATGTTTGTTTATTCTCACAAATGAATTAAATGTAGCCCTGCAGTCAAACTTATGGGATGTAACTCTCTTTTGAGATGATTATATAATGTGTTTTTATGTCGAGGCTAAAAAACCTGATGAATCCAATTCGTATTCATTATTATGTATCCAACAGTATAAATGCAATTTCACACAGTATCACCAGGGTTGGAAGAGACCTCAAAGATCATCAAGTCCAACCCATCACCACAGACCTCAAGACTAGACCATGGCACCAAGTGCCACATCCAAACGTGCCTTGAACACCTCCAGGGACAGTGACTCCACCACCTCCCTGGGCAGCCCATTCCAGTAGTGACTTCAGACTGTAACTTCATGATGTGATTTGTCTGGACATCTCTATTAACATTTTTTTTTTTTTTTAATTATATCAGTGCTTTGTGAAAACTTTGTAACAGTAAATGACTTTTTAGGACCACAGATGTGCTTACCAACTTCTAACTACAGAATACCCATTGAAGTCCTTAGGTCCTTTCTATCTTCCCCTTTGTCCTTGCTTGTGCATCATATAAACATAAACACATGTTGAAAAGTCTTTTAGCTGTTTTGCTTTATAGAGTCTAGTCAGTTGTGCTTCTGAAAGTTACCTGTTTTGTCTCAAGATTAATTTATTTGAAGATTTATAGCTGAAATCTAGTCAGCGACTGCAGGTGCTGCTAGGTTGCTCTGGACACAAAATAAAGTGAATTAGCTCAGAATGCTTTTGTTGCATGAAACAAATTAGGAGTACTCAATTGCTTGGTTACTATGTCAGAACGTGGCTTTCTACCATGTATGTCCATCTCATTCCCTTGTGTGTGTTTTTGTTTTGGTGGTGGTGTTGATTTTATTCTTTTAAATTTACATAGAAGCTTCAAAACTAGTGAGAGGGCTAAGAGATAGGAAAGATGACAGCCTAGAACTCGCATGAAACCTTTTAATTTCATCAGTAGTAAACCTTCTGACTTTTTTTTTTTTTTTTAAATAGAATAATAGAATGNTTTTTAAATAGAATCATAGAATGGTAAGGTTGGAAGGGACCTCAAGGATCATTTACTTCCAGCTCTCTGCCATAGGCAGGGACTAGTACAGCTCACTCAAGGCCTTGTCCAATATGACCTTGAACACTTAGAGGGAGAGAGCAGCCTTCCTGTAGGCCCCCTTCAGATATTGGAAGGCTGCTCTATGGTCCCCTGGAAGCCTTCTCTTCTCCTGGCTGAAGACCCCAAGTCTTGTAGCCTGTTCTCATAGCAGAGCTGCTGCAGCCCTCTATTCATCTTTGTGGCCCTTCTCTGGACCTACTCCCACTCCATGTCCTTCCTGTGCTGAGGGCTCCAGAACTGCACACAGTACTCCAGGTGGGGTCTGACTAGAGCAGAGTAAAGGGGCAGAATCCCCTCCCTTGCCCTGCTGCCCACACTGCTCTTGATGCAGCCCAGCACTCGGTTGCTGTCTGGGCTGCATGTGCACACTGCAGGTTCATGTTGAGCTTTTCATCAATCCAGACCCCCAGGTCCTTTTCCTCAGGGCCACTCTCCAACCATTCACCACCAAACCTGTATTTAGCTATACTTAGAATTGCCAAAACTGTGTTTGGCCACATCGTGCACTTAAATGGACGAGAACTGATTACTTTTGTAGAAATGTTGTCACTTTGTGTGCCCTTGTCCCATCTGCCTTGGAAAAGATGGACTTGGAGCTCTGAAAGAGCTGTTGTGGTAGCAAAGATGCTGCAATTTGCTTTTTAAATGCTACTCATTGAACACCTGTAGTTTAGACACCTGTAAACCAGGAGTGATGGTATGAGTCTTAATACAGTTCCTATATGCAGAGTTTTGAAAGCACTAAATGCTTTTGTGAGTATAAGATACCAGAGTAGAATTGGCTATGACAAACTAGAATGGATATTTGCCTAGTAGAAATGTGTTTTTGACAAGGAAGGAGGAAAATATCAGTGTAATATAGGTCTGGACAAGAAAATGAATAGAAAGAAAATGCTACTTAAAGGTGAAAGGTGTATGATACATACAAAGTGAACAAAAATTTATAAAGTACTGAGTGAAGACATATGAAGTGGTGAAAGTGAAAGAAGGGCAAAGATCATAAGCAGGGAGGTGAGTTGTAAGGTCTTGATTGAGTATAATAGCTTGGGATATTTTGCTGATGTCTATAACACTGAGGACAATGGATTTTGTGAGCAATTACATTAATGATTAAAATTTTGTAGAGACAGAGATAAACATGGAGCAAATGATTTGACTATAATATACACAACATTCCCAGGCTTTATGCTACAAATAATCATTTTAAATGCATACTTGTAAAAGATTAACTTTTGAATTTCAGTTTTAGAAGTTTACCATCTATTTGCCTGCAGAAGGAAAAGCTGATGACATTTTTTGCTGCTTGCATAGTTACAAGAGCAACCAGGAGGGAGGGACTGATGTTTTGCATATCAGAATGACCATTCAAGGAGGGTTGAGTAAATCAGTCAGGCCACAGACTAATTGTTCTTCCTGCTGTGTCCTTGCTGGCTCTGTTAGTAAGTGTTTATGAGATTTGTGAACATTCCTGGACTGGTTAGATCCCTAAATCACAATTCATAGAATCATAGAATCAGCCAGGTTGGAGGAGACCTCCAAGATCATCCAGTCCAACCTATCAACCAGCCCTATCCAGTCAACTAGACCATGGCACTAAGTACCTCATCCAGTCTTTTCTTGAACACCTTCAGGGATGGTGACTCCACCACCTCCCTGGGCAGCCCATTCCAATGCCAATCACTCTCTCTGTGAAGAACTTCCTCCTAATATCCAACTTACACCTCCACTGGCACAACTTGAGACTGTCCCCTCGTTCTGTTGCTGGTTGCCTGGGAGAAGAGACCAGCCCCCACCTGCCTACAGTCTCCTTTCAGGCAGTTGTAGACAGCAGTGTGGTCACCCCTGAGCCTCCTCTTTTTCAGGCTAAACACCCCTGTCTCCCTCAACCTCTCCTCATAGGGCTGTGCTCCAGGCCCCTCACCAGCTTTGTCACCCTTCTCTGGACACATTCTAGTACCTCACATCTCTCTTGAATTGAGGGGCCCAGAACTGGACACAGCACTCAAGGTGTGGCCTGACCAGTGCTGAGTACAGGGGCAGAATAACCTCCGTTGTCCTACTGGCCACACTGTTCTTGATACAGACCAGGATACCATTGGTACTCCTGGCCACCTGCGCACACTGTTGGCTCATGTTTGACCTACTATCTACCAGCACCCCCAGGTCCCTTTCTGCCTGGCTGCTTTCCAGCCCCTCTGTCTCCATCCTGTAGCACTACTTGGGCTTGTTGTGCCCAAAGTGTAGAACTCTGCACTTAGCCTTCAAGTCGGTGTGATTTAGATAATTTAAATGGCACTTCAGAAACCAGAGAGGTATCCTTAGTGTGTTCTGTTGAGACCAGAACAATGAAATTGCCTTATGCATTTATTGTTTTCCTATGTATAAAACTGAAAGTGCCAGAAATGTTGTTGCTGTGCAGATCACTGTCACAAGTGGAAATGGGTGTTATGTCTCCTAACTTCCTATTACTCTTCTGACTGCAAGGTATAATGCACATATCAGAGTAGTTCTTTGGAAAGGTGCTGAGGAGCTAAGCTTCTGGAGGAATAATGTACTTTCCACATGTGTAGACATGTCCTTGTCCATGGAGTTCAGTTCTATGATTCTAGTGCTTCTCCCCAGCCTCTTTTCCCTAAAAGTGTCCTTTTGGCCAGCTTGTCTTTTTATCACTTTCTTTCCTTGTATGGTGCAGAACATCATCGTATCTGTAAGCCTCTTAACTTTTTTAAAAATAGAAGTAACAATAACAGTCTTTCATCCTTGTATCCCACTCTGTAGGAGAAATATTTTTCAAGGGGGAAAAAAAAAAAAGGCAAAACTTGTGAGTGAGACAGTCTTGGAAGAGCTAAATGAGGGTTAGTTTTGCATTTGGATTTGGAGCCTGAGGTACTTCTGAAGCTGCATGGAACGTTTTGTGTTCAGTGAGCTTGTGGGAATTCTGACTTTTTAAGTTAAATGCTAGCTGATAGTTTCATGAAGCTAATAGAACCAGGTTTTCTAGGTATGGTTAAAGTTACTGGAAGTAGCTGAAGGTTTTGAATATAAGAATAGAGTTCCTGAATTGACCTTTATGAGAAGCATTACAAGAATGAAACAGCTGAGCACTGTATTAACCGTGACCTGTGCTGCTGAATAGATAGGAATTTTATATTGGTTTTCTGTACCTGGGTGATTCCTTGGTGCAAGTTGCAGTAACTGTAATACTGAGTGCAGGTTGGGAACTCATACAGGTGATTTCCTTGGTTTGGAAGTACTGTCTTTACAGTGGAGGGACTTATTTGTACTGAACAAATATAAAAAATATGTTGGAAGGTACTTGTCATAAGATCACAGAATCATAGAATCATGGAATGGTAAGGTTGGAAGGGACCGCAAGGATCAGCTAGTGCCAACCTCCTGCCATGCGCAGGGACACCTCCCACTAATACAGCTCACTCAAGGCCTCATCCAATCTGACCTTCAACACCTCCAGGGAGGGAGCATCCACGACCTCCCTGGGCAACCTGTTCCAGTGTCTCACCACCCTCACTGTAAAGAACTTCCTCCTAACATCCAGTCTAAATCTCCCCTCTGCCAGTTTAAACCCATTGCCCCTTGTCCTGTCATCGCAGGTCTGTTGCCTTTTCTGTTTTTTGATAGGTTACTTCATTGAAATACACCAAATGCTTGCTTATAAAAATGTGGTAAAGATTATAAATGTTTTGTGTCTCCTTACAATTGCTTCTGCACGTTGCTTGACAATCCTTTCTTTCTGAAGTGGATATTGTCAATATCAAGGTAGACTTGATACAGTTGCCAAAAAAAAAAAAAAATATTTAAAAAAACAACAACTTTCCTTCCTTCCAAAACTAAAGTACTGTAAAATGCAAGATTGGTAACATATATGATTTCTAGGTTTTGGATTTATCTATATAGACTAGTTAAGGTGTTTTCTACTAATGCAGCTGTTTTGAGTATAAAGAGACAATTCTAGGAAAGCTGTCATTAATACGTGGATGGAGGATTTAAGGTAAATAGATTTTTCAATTAGACTAAATTCATAAAAAAGAATGTTGGAAGTATATTTAAGCATGGCATATGTCTTGATCATAGAATCATAGAATGGTAAGGTTGAAAGGGACCTCAAGGATCATCTAGTTCTAACCCCCTGCCATAGGTAGGGACACCTCCCACTGGAACAGGCCATTCAAGGCCCCATCCAACCTGGCCTTGCTGCTCCCTCCCTGGAGGTGTTCCACAACCTCCCTGGGCAACCTGCGCCAGTGTCTCACCACCCCCACCACAAAGAACCTCCTCCCAACATCCAACCTCAATCTCCCCTCTGCCAACCCAAACCCATTGCCCCCTGTCCTGTCACCACAAGACCTCGAAAGTAGAATCATAGAATGGTAAGGTTGGAAGGGACCTCAAGGATATCCCGCTTCCCAATTTCCATCCCACTCCCAGATTTCCTTCTACTGTAGTTTATAATAGAAAATAGTATGTTCCAAAAATAGCAAAACCACTTTAAGTGACAATTTAACTTTGGTTTATTTTGTGTACACAGACATGTCAGGTTTTTTCCCATCTGAAGTTGGCACCTTTGGTTCCCTTACTTGCAGTGGCATCACTCCTTTGTGGAATTGCATTAGACAGGCAAAAGGTAAAAGTGTAAAAAAAGTCAGATGAGAGATAAAACCCCCTCTACATTTAAATAATTTAAATGTGAAGAGAAAATGAAGCTGTACTAGTGGGAGGTGTCCCTGCCTATGGCAGGGGGTTGGAACTAGATGATCCTTGAGGTCCCTTCCAACCTTACCATTCTATGATTCTATGATTCTATGAAAATCATGAATGACAAGATAGAGCTCTTGTTTGGTGAAGAGAAAGAAACAACATCATAAAAAGTGTGCTCAGAGGTAAACTGATTCCCAGTGAAACTGATGGAGAAGTTTTGGAAAATGGACAAGAAATTGGGTAGGAGAAGAAAATTGAATCAGGCATGAATCTAAGGAAAGAAGTGGAGCAGAATGCAACCTTGGATGAGGCTTACATGAAGTAACTCAATATACTCAAAATATGAATACAGCAGTGGATATATAGTAACAACCTTGTGCCAGAACTAAAAGATAGTAAAATTGCTATCATAGTAAGAAAAATTACTAGAAAGACTTTTTTAACTGTTTGAACTTTTACCTGTTTATACATTTAGTGACAGGAGAAGCAGGGAGTAAAGCTAGTGAATACACAACAGGTTATAAAGTTGTGCTATTACTGTGTTTTGAGAACAGTGAAGCTTAGCTGAATTTATTAAATTCAGTCTTTTTAACACACATCCAAGTGCAGTAACAAAGAAAGCTGTTTATTTGTTGTGGATTAGTGTAATTGATATGTAATAAAACAATACAGACAGCAATGAAGACTTCTGAGATGAGATTTCAAATCAAAGACCCTACCTGGAGTACTGCGTTCTGGAGCCCCCAGGACAGGAAGGACATGAAAGCGTTGGAGCGGGTCCAGAGGAGGCCACGAAGATGATCAGAGGGCTGCAGCAGCTCTGCTATGTGGACAGACTACAAGAGTTGGGGCTCTTCAATCTGGAGAAGAGAAGGCGTTGAGGAGACCTTAGAGTAGCCTTCCAGTATCTGAAGGGGGCCTACAGGAAGGCTGGGGAGGGACTATTGACAAGGTCTTGTAATGACAAGACAAGGACAAGGGGCAGTGGTTTTAAAGTGGCAGAGGGGAGATTTAGACTGGATGTTAGGAGGAAGTTCTTTGCAGTGAGGGTGGTGAGGCACTAGCACAGGTTGCCCAGGGAGGTTGTGGGTGCTCCCTCTCTGGAGGTGTTCAAGGCCAGATTGGAGGAGGCCTTGAGTGAGCTGTACTAGTGGGAGGTGTCTGTGCCTATGGCAGGGTTTGGAACTAGACAATCCTTGAGGTCCCTTCCAACCTTACCATTCTATGAAAGGAAACTTCTTGTCAGTTGAGAGAGGTGAGGGGAAGATGCTCTGATTTTTAAACAGCAACTGTGATTGGTTAAAGGGAGAAGAAGCTTGAACCCAGGTTTCCCATGCTTTTTCTATGTTGTGTTGCTAGGGTTTATTTTTAAATTTTTTTTGTAGTTCATTTCAGTTCAGGAAAACATTTAACCTACCACTATGTACAATGCCGTTTCCCTGGTCAGTAATTTTCACCTGCAGTCCCTGTTCCAAGATTTGAATTTGTTTGGCCGAATGCCTACTCTCTGCCTGTGTTTCACTTACCAGTCAGTTCAGATTACTTTTGTTAGTGACATGGTTCTTTTCCTGACATATCCGGTCACTTGCAAGTTTTAACAGATGTGACATTTTCTCCTGCTTAGTAATGTTTTTGAAGAAGGATGTATGATCCAGAATTTCTTTGTGGGACCCATCTAAATTTTTTAATGTTTTCATACTGTGTCTTATTTTAAGATCTATTGGTACTGGTACCTTGTTTGCATAAAACATCAAAATACTTTGGCATTACATACAGTTCTGGATTAATTTTTTTAAATCTCTCATGGGAAGATTATTTAGTTTCTTAGTCAAAATGTGAAGAAACTAATAGAATGTCACACCAAATTATATCTGTCTTGTGGATGTTTTAGTTAATTATCAGAGCTTTCAAATCTGATGGAAACTTATCAGTTTAGTTTAATGATGGATGTGTAGTGCAGTTCTGGAGCCCTCAGGACAGGAAGGACATGGAACTGTTGGAGTGGGTCCAGAGGAGGCCACGAAGATGATCAGAGGGCTGGAGCAGCTCTGCTATGAGGACAGGCTGAGAGAGTTGAGACTCTTCAGCCCTGGAGAAGAGAAGGCTTTGAAAAGACCTTATAGTAACATTTCAGTATGTGAAAGGGGGCCTAGAGGAAGGCTGGGGAGGGACTATTGACAAGGTCTTGTAATGACAGGACAAGGGGCAATGGGTTTAAACTGGCAGAGGGGAGATTTAGACTGGATGTTAGGAGGAAGTTGTTTGCAGTGAGGGTGGTGAGGCACTGGCACAGGTTGCCCAGGGAGGTTGTGGCTGCTCCCTCTGTGGAGGGGTTGAAGGCCAGATTGGAGGAGGCCTTGAGCGACCTGTACTAGTGGGAGGTGTCCCTGCCTATGACAGGGATTTGGAACTAGATGATCCTTGATGTCCCTTCCAACCTTGCCATTCTATGATTCACAGATTATTTTTCTGAGATACTTTAGAAGGGTGAGAGGCTACTAAGTCTAAACTTGTTTGGTTTTCTGTAAAAAAAATTGGCACATTTCTTTCTCATCTTTGTAACCTCTTCCTTTTTTTTCCCTGGCATTCAAGATCAAAACATAACTTCATTTTGCTGAAGTTTTTGTAAGGGAACGTAGAGATAAAACAACCACTTGCTGGTTTGTTTTTTTTTTTTTTTCTCTTTTCAATGCTGTGTTGAAGTGTGCTGTTTAACTTTGACATTTAGCCAGCTAATCAGGAACTTTTAATGATAGAGAAAGCAGTCTTTTGAATTTCTTGTATTTTGATTCATTTCAAAGCCTTTTATATAATTGTGGTTAACATTATTATAATGGCTTTAAGAGCTGATTTATGATTTTAATTGGTCCTAGTGTAGATCTTGTTCTATGTTTCTGTTAAAAGCTTCCTTTCAAACTGCTCTTCTCAGTGAGTTACTTAATTTTTCTGTCAGGATGCAGGTTATCTTTGGTTTTACAGATTGGAAAAACTAAGGAATTGAAATTGTGGTTGGCTTAATCCAGAACTCAGAAGAGATTAAGGACAAAACTGTAAAAGGAGTCCAACTTTGTTTCTCTGGCTTTTATTTTTATGTCCTAATTGAGACTGTGTAAAACTATCTTGAAGAATGAATGTTGAGGCATTTGAACCAAAACCTTATTCTGGAAGACATTGGGATAGTAGTAAAGACATAAACCTTGAAGCTTTCATTATGGTCTTAAGTCCTGGAAGTGATTTTTATGTGCATTAGCACAATGCAGAAATGAAGAGCTCACTTCATAACAGCATCTGGCACAGAGGCATGATAGAATGATTCAGAAATACTCAGTCTCTAAAAGAACATCACTAGAGATTTGTAGTCAGTTAAAAATCAGGTAATCCAAAAGACTATTAACTTCAGAGAAATTAAACTCCCCAATACTTTGGCAAGAAGTACTGTAGTTTTTCTGTCAGTTTTTGTATCTTCATACATTTGACTTCCCAGAGAACTGAAAAGGTTATTTCTGGCCTTGTGCCCAGGGCTAAAAATGGCTTCTGGAATCTTAGAGCTTAGTTTGGAGTTGAACAGTTCTGTGTGGTAGTAACATAACTGAAGTAATTGGTAGCCTCGCTGAAGCATTCTAGTTATGCACTTAAATGTTAAGATGTGGGAGATGTGGCCATGTGATCCTTCCAACATCCAGTTTATCAGAAAAATTTCAACCATGTTTATCTATGAAGCAATGGTAGCCTGAAAAAAGGGGACTTTTGTATAAGTACTTGTTAAAGTGAAGTAAGAGTGAGTGTAGGGTTTAGTCTCTACAGGAAAAAAGCCCCAAAATGAAGAAATAAATAATTGTATTGCTATAGGAATAAAGGAGAATGCATATTGCATTTGAGATTATACATCTGAGGAGTGGAACATGCCTGTGAAATTGCCTTGCTTCGAGACGGTAGAGCAGGAATTACCTTTAAAAGTATGGGGAAAAACCCCTGCCCCTGCTTAAGATGCAAGTAAATATGTCATTAAGAAAATTATTCTTCAATGTTCTTGTCATAAAAGTATAAAAATATTTGTAGTTAGAAGGTATTCTGCCTGTAATTTATTTACTTTGGAAAATAAACCCAAACAGATAAAGAATCATAGAATGGTAAGGTTGGAAGTGACCTCAAGGATCATCTACTTCCAACCCCCTGCCATAGGCAGGGACACCTCCCACTAGTACAGGTTACTCAAGGCCTCCTCCAATCTGACCTTCAACACCTCCAGGGAGGCTGCAGGGAGCAGCCACAACCTCCCTGGGCAACCTGTGCCAGTGCCTCACCACCCTCACTGCAAAGAACTTCCTCCTAACATCCAGTCTGAATCTCCCTTCTGCCAGTTTAAACCCATATATGTTGTGCTCAGTCTTAGTGCATTTACATTATGGCATGAAATACATTGGCTGCATTCATTATATGTTTAAAAAATGTTTCATCTCTTCTGTATCTTGCATGCTGCTTTTGCACGTGTTTCTAAATCTTGGTGCATGAAATAGGTAAAGCCTGAGGATAGGTTAATTGAGATATGTGGAAGAACTCAGGATAAAGGGAAAAATATATTCCTTTCTTGGTAATTACTATTATTATTGAATTAAGATTATATGAATGTAAGCACTATATGTCTTCTGTGAAACAGTATAATTAAAATCCATGGGAAGCAGTGTTCCAAAAAAAGATTTTTTTTTTTATTAACAGAAGCTTTCTTTTAAAGAAATTTCTCTAATGCTTCAAGAATGTTTAATCACTTCCATTGTTCCTTACCAGATATGACTCAACTTAATTCATAGAATCATAGAATGGTAAGGTTGGAAGGGACCTCGAGGATCATCTAGTTCCAACCCCCTGCCAGAGGCAGGGACACCTCCCACTAGTACACGTTACTCAAGGTCTCCTCCAACCTGGGCTTGAATTCATGCTACTGTTTTCATTCTGGGGCCAGTGGCCTATACTTGAAGCATAGAGCAATTTGTGCGTCTTAAAAGAGACTTTTATGTTGATACAGTTTGACCCTGTGCCTGATACTGACCATAAATTTGAGTCTGTGGATCTAGATCAGAAATTTATGGCTTGTATGTTCTGTGTTGATTTTAAGGTATAGCAGTGATCAGAGTGTGATGAATTAAATGTTTCCTTTGGAAATAAATAGAATGACACACTATTTCATGTTTTATCTGCAACTTCTGGACTTTTATCCCATTTTCTTTAACTGCTACATCAGCTCATCCAGTGTATGAGAAATTTACTCCCCTGCAGTTGTTTATAAATGAATTTTGACCTTTGATGAGGGGTAATTTCTATTACTCCAATTTAAGATGCTACTTGTGTTGGTCCATCTAGCTTCCTTCTACAAGGTACTGCCTGTCTAACTAGAGGAGCAAGACTAATCTGTGATGAAAGTTAGTTTAAAGGAATAGGATATCCTGTGAACTGTGGTGTTGGGGAACTGGCACATGACTGCACCTACTCTCCCTCCTTTAGGGAAGCTGACTGCAAATGGAGAGGGGAGGGCAGTATTGAGACTGTTGATTTCTGCATTGAATGTTGCAATGGCTTGTTAGTCAGTCCTAAACAGGTGAAACTTTAGTATTGTGTTGTCAAATACGATTTCAGATCCTAAAACTTGTAATTTCATGAAACCTCATGGGTCTTTGGCTTAGTTATGAACTCAACTGCTTGACACAGCAATCTGTGAGATGCTTTGCAAATATTGTCAGTGATGTATGCATGACAGCTTATTTATAATAGTTGCTGTTGATGCACCCAGTTTCATGAGCACAGAATCAAAGAATGTTAGAGGTTGTAGGTGATCTTGAAAGAACTAGTCCAGCCCCCCTCCCAGAGCAGGATCAGGTAGAGTAGGTCATGCAAGAATGCTTCCAAGTGGAGTTCTAACGTCTCCAGAGAAGGAGGCATTCAAAATGATAGTAATTTGCAGCTGTGAGTTGGTGGGACCTTGTGATTTTTAGAATTCTAAGCTCACTTGTATCACTTCCCAAGACTAGAATTGCATTATTCTGTGTTGTATTTTTAAGTTTTCATGTAGCAGACTTAAATATGAGCATGACTCTGGTTAACCTACCACGTGGTCCAGACTCTTATTTGCCTTTGGCCTTGCTGTTCCTTATAGAACCATTGAAATCAATGGTTTGCAGGCTTTGTATTCTTGGAGGGATGTCTTGAAAATCATAGAATCATAGAATGGTAAGGTTGGAAGGGACCGCAAGGATCAGCTAGTTCCAACCCCCTGACATAGGCAGGGTCACCTACCACTAGTACAGCTCACTCAAGGCCTCATCCAACCTGGCCTTGAACACCTCCAGGGAGGGAGCATCTACAACCTTCCTGGGCAACCTGTGCCAGTGTCTCACCACCCTCACTGCAAAGAACTTCCTCCTAACATCCAGTCTAAATCTCCCCTCTGCCACTTTAAACCCATTGCCCCTTGTCCTGTCATTGCAAGACCTTGTCAATAGTCCAAAATATTGGCTGGTGTTGGGTTGGGAAGAAATACATCTGGAGTTTTCTTGTATGAGATGCTTAATGTCTTCCTTAAGGATATTTTTCACCTTCTCTGAATAGGTGTTCAATTAATGCTCTACAACAAAATCAAAATGGTTGATGTTCTGGTATGAATAAATCAAAAAGGCTCTTATAGTGGTGAGTATATTTATGTGACATTATAGTAGTGTCAGCAGTGTGCAAACTTCAGCTTCTGATAGTGTTTTAGTTTCGTTTGTTTAAGATATCAAAGTATTTTTTTTTCTTTGCAATAATTTTACATCTCCTTTTTTTTTGTATGAACCTAAAAATGAAGGTTATTTCTAATGTTTAAGGCTTTAAATCAAATACAGGAAAAGTTACTTTTTAATTAAGAATTCCTTCTTGAGTATCTGTTCTAGAGCAGAGTACTGGACATTTCTGTTTATAGAAACAGGATGTTTTTGTTTCATGAAATGTGAATTTCTTGGGAACTCATTTTGAGAAAGTGTTTGTCTGTCTCCACCCTTGGTGGAATGCAGATGACATCAGAATTTTTTTTATGTGCTGGTGCTACAGCTAGTACATAAAGACCAGCTTTAGAAGTATCAGTGACATAAAAGGAATTGCCTGCTAAGCAGTCATAATATTTTAGGCAAATTGGTGATATTGATGTCCATCCAGGTGATCATACCTAAGGGAATAAAAATAAAGTAGAAGGTGTACTGTGTCCAGTTCTGGGCCCCTCAATTTAAGAAGGACATTGAGGCGCTTGAGCGTGTCCAGAGAAGGGCAATGAGGCTGGGGAGAGGCCTGGAGCACAGCCCTATGAAGAGAGGCTGAGGGAGCTGGGATTGGTTAGCCTGGAGAAGAGGAGGCTCAGGGGTGACCTTCTTGCTGTCTCCAACTACCTGAAGGGTGCTTGTAGCCAGGGGGAGGTTACCTTCTTCTCTCAGGCAACCAGCACCAGAACAAGAGGACACAGTCTCAAGCTGTGCCAGGGGAAGTTTAGACTGAAGGTGAGGAGAAAACCCTTCACTGAGAGAGTCATTGACTGCTGGAATGGGCTGCCCAGGGAGGTGGTGGAGTCACCGTCCCTGGAGGTGTTCAAGGCAGGTTTGGACGTGGCACTTGGTGCCATGGTCTGGTCTTGAGGTCTGTGGTGATGGGTTGGACATGATGATCTTTGAGGTCTCTTCCAACCCTGGTGATACTGTGATACTGTGGTTTGCATTTTGATCTATACCATTTTAGACATTCTGAATCATTAGAGTGCAGATTCCAGTTGAGATAATTTTGTGATATTTCTAAACCCTACCCCTTCAGTTGTTGTTCTTGGGTGTCAAAGCTGTGTCATTGACTTCTTTTTCATCTCTTACCTTGTGGTTTTCTGTTACTTGTGATAATGCTGGTTCAGCTGGTATTTGATTTTAATGGTAGCTTTTTTAATTACAATTTCATAAATCCAGCTTCTTCAACAGAATAATTTTAAATAACAACCACCTCCTCCACCCCTCCAAAGACCCCCCTAAAACCAAAACAAAAAACACCCAATCCCCCAAAAAAACACACACACACCAACAAAACACCAACCAACCAACCAACCAAAGAAAACCCCAACCCAAACAACAAACACAGAAACGTACTTAATTTTGCTGACACATACCCAATTATCTTTGATTCCCAGGTTTTCCACTTGTTGTGAGTTCACAACATTGTGACAAGTGGTGTCCCTCAGGGGTCAGTGCTGGGACCAGTGCTGTTTAACATCTTTGTCAGTGACATGGACAGAGGAATCAGTGCACCTTCAGCAAGTTTGCAGATGACACCAAGCTGCGTGGAACAGTTGACTTAATAGAGGGCAGGGATGCCATCCAGAGGGACATGCACAGGCTGGAGAGGTGGGCCCAGGCCAACCTCATGAAATTCAACAAGGCCAAGTGTAAGGTCCTGCACTTGGGTAGGCACAAT
The DNA here is from genome assembly GCA_013396675.1 of Eubucco bourcierii. Classification (NCBI taxonomy): domain Eukaryota; kingdom Metazoa; phylum Chordata; class Aves; order Piciformes; family Ramphastidae; genus Eubucco; species Eubucco bourcierii. Next base: position 13,685 of record VWZE01012072.1, on the reverse strand, counting down.
CCCAAGCACAACTCCAGTCTGAGTGGTGAATGGCTGGAGAGCAGCCCTGAGGAAAAGGACCTGCAGGTCTGGGTTGATGAAAAGCTCAACATGAACCTGCAGTGTGCACATGCAGCCCAGACANGTCTGGAGGAGGCCATGAAGATGATCAGAAGGCTGGGGCAGCTCTGCTATGAGGACAGACTGAGAGAGTTGGGGCTCTTCAGCCTGGAGAAGAGAAGTCTTCGAGGGGACCTGATAGTAGCCTTCCAGTATCTGAAGGGGGCCTACATGAAGGCTGGGGAGGGACTATTGACAAGGTCATGCAATGACAGGACAAGGGGCAATGGGTTTAAAGTGGCAGAGGGAAGATTTAGACTGGATGTTAGGAGGAAGTTGTTTGCAGTGAGGGTGGTGAGACACTGGCACAGGTTGCCCAGGGAGGTTGTGACTGCTCCCTCCCTGGAGGTGTTGAAGGCCAGATTGGCTGAGGCCTTGAGTGAGCTGTCCTAGTGGGAGGTGTCCCTGCCTATGGCAGGGGCTTGGAACTAGATGATCCTTGGGGTCCCTTCCAACCTTACCATTCTATGATTCTATGATTCTATGATTATATTTTCTTAGTGAAAGAATACTGGAGGTGATTAAATTTTGTTGACAACCTTGCCTCAAATGTATGCAAAATGAAATACTCAAACACTGTCTACTGACATGTTTACCCATAAACCAACTTGTAGGGTTTTGTTCCTATTGTGTGTTGACATAAATTCTGACATACTTTGCATACTTTACCATTGTTAGTCTGTCTAGGGAATGTGGAAGAAAGGACTTAGCTTGAAGTATTTTGGAAGTGTTTTTATGACACTTTAAAAGAGGAGTGTGGTGCTCTTGGTTATTGTTTTTAAACCCTATTCTGGGTACATTTTGGGTTTCTACATTTGAAAGACATTTATGAGGAACTTATGGTGCTCAAAATTGAAATGCTTAGAATATTAGGAGACACAGATTTGTTTAGGTTGAGATAGTGGAGTTCTGAGATTTTTTTCAGTTTTGATGGTAACTGTGGAATGCTAATGTTTAGCATTAGTAAGCTGTTTAAGTGGTATGGCAGTAAATTTGACTTACTTATTCTAGGTTAACCCTAGCAAGCATCAAAGCTCCAGACAGCTGCTCACTCAATTCTCCATGAGGAGATGGAGGAGAGAATTGGAAGGATAAAAGTGTGAAAATTCATGAGTTGAGATAAAGACATTTTGATAGGCATTCTGAATTTAGTTTGTTCAAAGGGAATTTGGCAGTCTTTGTCACTGTGACTGTAGCAATAGAGATGTCTGTACAATGTGACTGGAGCTGTAGCTGGTGTGTGTGGTCTTACATGTTATTCCTTGGTTTTAATTCGGACTGTCTCGGGGAAAATGTTATGCTGTATCAGCAGCAATGTAAATAATGAAACAGCAGGAGAATTTGTTCTTATCTTTTAGTATCTGAATGTTAGAAATTACCTTCTGATATTTATACTAACTGTAACATAGCATTGTATGCAGTGTTATTACTATGGAATTTCATTAAATATAGAATCATAGCATCATAGAATGGTAATGTTGGAAGGGACCTCAAGGATCAGCTAGTTCCAACCCCTTCCCATAGACAGGGACACCTCCCACTATGAAGCTCACTCAAGGCCTCATCCAACCTGGCCTTCAACACCTCCAGGGAGGGAGCATCCATGATCTCCCTGGGCAACCTGTTCCAGTGCTTCACCACCCTCACTGTAATGAACTTCCTCCTAACATCCAGTCTAAATCTTCCCTCTGCCACTTTAAACCCATTGCCCCTTGTCCTGTCGTTGCAGGACCTTGTAAATAATCCTTCCCCAGCCTTCCTGTAGGCCCCCTTCAGATACTGGAAGGCTACTATCAGGTCCCCTCGAAACCTTCTCTTCTCCAGGCTGCAGAGCCCCAACTCTTGTAGCCTGTCCTCANAAGGGGCAGAATCCCCTCCCTTGCCCTGCTGCCCACACTGCTCTTGATGCAGCCCAGCACTCGGTTGCTGTCTGGGCTGCATGTGCACACTGCAGGCTCATGTTGAGCTTTTCATCACCCCAGACCCCAAGGTCCTTTTCCTCAGGGCTGCTCTCGGCCATTCACCATCCAGCCTGGATTTGTGCTTGGGATTGTGCCTACCCAGGTGCAGGACCTTACACTTGACCTTGTTGAAGCTCATGAGATTGTCCTGGGCCCACCTCTGCAGCCTGTCCAGGTCCCTCTGGATGGATCCCTGCCCTCTAGCAAGTCGACTGTGCCACACAGCTTGGTGTCATCTGCAAACTTACTGAGGGTGCACTGATTCCTCTGTCCATGGCACTGACAAAGATGTTAAACAGCACTGGTCCCAACACTGACCCCTGAGGGACACCACTTGTTACTGGTGTGATATGGTTGTGATACGTGAAAGTTCTCTTCTCCTTCATCCCAATCAGAGGACAAATATTTGTTTTCCTTAGGTTTCTTCTCTTTAGTTTCTTTAATGAATTACCAGAAACGGTATCTGTTAAAACCAAGACAATTACAACCTGTTTTCTGAATTTAATCACATGAAAATCTGCAGGGGAATTTATCTGTGGCAAGATGATACCAGACTACTTTTATGGTTCAGTCATATAGGTAGAGAAATACACAGGCGGCTATTTTATTCAGCATAGCTTTTATTATCATAGAATGGGAAGGTTGGAAGGGACCTCAAAGATCATCTAGTTCCAACCACCTGCCATAGGCAGGGACACCTCCCACTAGTACAGCTCACTCAAGGCCTCCTCCAACCTGGCCTTCAACACCTCCAGGGAGGGTGCAGCCACAACCTCCCTGGGCAACCTGTTCCAGTGCCTCACCACCCTCACTGTAAAGAGCTTCCTCCTAACATCCAGTCTAAATCTCCCCTCTGCCAGTTTAAACCCCTTGCCCCTCATCCTGTCATTTCAAGACCTTGTCAATAGTCCCTCCCCAGCCTTCCTGTAGGCCCCCTCCAGATACTGGAAGGCTACTCTAAGGTCTCCTGTAAGCCTTCTCTTTCATATTTGGTTTTAAGACTTCGAGGAAAGTTTAGTGTTACAATTCTTTTTAAAACTCATTTGATTTATGTGTGTAGGCAATTTTAAATCCATACGCCTGAAGTGTGTATGTACATAAATTTTCATGTGTATGAGCATATGCTTGCACATGCCTACAGTACTTATTTTGCTCAAGTGCAGACCTTTCAAAGCCTTTGTAAGACTTGTAAGGGTCCTTACTTGCCAGTTAAAGTCACATTTAAGCAATGAGAATGTGTTCGCTTAACAGACTATTCCTTAGAGTAACCATCGGCATAAAACCCCATTTGTTTTTAGTTTCATAATTATATGCAAGCAAAATATTTCAGATGATGCCAGCTTTTGAAATTACTGCTTACCAGAGTTTTGTATACAGCAATTTCTCAAACCATACTTTCTCATTTGCAGGGATGTGCAAGCACATGTCCATAAACACGTGACAGAATTAATGTATGCACATGCACACACTGTAGGCATATGGACTTAAAATTTGGGTTTTTGTTTCCTTGTAACTGATGGAAATAAGACACATTTTCATGTCTGTGGTTTGAGAATTAGAGGGTCTTTATAGTGTAGTCATGGGAGCTTTTCAGAATCAATTTTAGGAGCAAAGTTTGACAGAAAATTATTTCAATATGTATAGGTTTCATTATGAACTTAGTTGCTGTTTGGAATGCATGTATATGGACATGAAAGTGTTGGAGTGGGTCCAGAGGAGGGCCACGGGGATGACCAGAGGGCTGAAGCAGCTCTGCTATGAGGACAGGCTACAAGATTTGGGGCTCTGCAGCCTAGAGAAGAGAAGGCATTGAGGAGACCTCATAGTAGCCTTTCAGTATCTGAAGGGGCCTACAGGAAGGCTGGGGAGGGACTATTAACAAGGTCTTGTAATGACAGGACAAGGGGCAATGGGTTTAAAGTGGCAGAGGGGAGATTTAGACTGGATGTTAGGAGGAAGTTGTTTGCAGTGAGGGTGGTGAGGCACTGGCACAGGTTGCCCAGGGAGGTTGTGGCTGTTCCCTCCCTGGAGGTGTTGAAGGCCAGGTTGGAGGAGGCCTTGAGCGAGCTGTACTAGTGGGAGGTGTCCCTACCTATGGCAGGGATTTGGAACTAGCTGATCCTTGAGGTCCCTTCCAACCTTACCATTCTATATAAAATATATTATTTATATATATGATGTATTATATAGAAAATATAATATATATAGTATATAACAATATATTAAAAATAGAAAGTATTTTTCCTTTCTTAGGCAAATAAGAGCCTTTTCATTTCAGATACTTGACCAAATTCTGTTACTCTGTGTTCCAAAAGACAGCATTTTAAGTGGATCTAATGCACTTGAGTATTTTTAATAAACAAATTTTGTTCCTTCTCTGGGCTGTTTTTGTATCATAATTGCATTCCTTGAAAATCAACCTCCAACCACTAACTTTTGCTCTTAGATATCAGTGGATTAATGTTACTCTGTTACTTGAAGCAAGATGTGTTAATCTTGAGTTTAAATCTATGAATCTTACAGAAAAACTGCTTGGAAACTGAAGCAATTTTGCTATCCATTACATTTCAAGTCTAAAAAGCAATTTTAATTTTTTTTTTCTGGGTTTCTTTTATTGTTTGTTTTTAGTGGGTTTGTTTTTTGTTGTTGTTTTGTTTTTTACAAAGCATTTATCTCTGAAACAGATATAATGGATGAAATTATAAGTGGAAGTTGAGTTAGTTGTGCAGTTACTGATTTCTAAAAAAAAAAAGAAAATAATAAAAAATCTGGATAGAACTGTATCCAAAGAGATATCTGCCTTCTTATACTTTGGAATTTAGCACAATTTGTAAGAGTGGGTTATGAAAGCAGAATACTTCCTGTAGGCCCCCTTCAGATACTGGAAGGCTACTATCAGGTCCCCTCAAAGCCTTCTCTTCTCCAGGCTGAAGAGCCCCAACTCTCTCAGCCTGTCCTCATAGGAAAAGCTTGTGTCCACACTACAGAATGTGACTGGAAGTTGTGTAGTATGAATTTCAGAAGCTTATGTTCTGGTTTTATTTATTTTCTTGATATTAATGGTAGATTTATGGTCAGGATTAGTTTTGTTAGTGAACACAGTGTCTGAAGTTTTTATCTCAGAAACCCTGGCAGTTTATGTAGCAGCTTTATGGAAACCAGTATTCTTAGAAAGCTGATTCTGAATTCTTAGAATACTTAGTCATCTCTTCCTTCTCCTGCATAAAATGTAATGCTTTCCTGCTCCATTTCACTGTTTACTTTCTCTTTGTTGGCTGAGTGGTGAGCTATCATACAGCAATGAAGAGAGATTAACTGATTTGTCATTTCCAGATTCATTAAATACCATTTTTTGTATGCACTGGCTGGATAGTATGTGTGGCACCAGGTTGCTTCCTCTGTTTTTAGACACTCCTTAAACAAAGTGATCAAGCTTTGCCAAGCACCATTGCAAGACATATGAGTTTTATCAGGTCTAGTTAAGAAATACAATGTTTGTTATGGGTTTGACAGAATACATGTGTTCTGTAAACACTGTAGAAGTGTCTGACTGCCAAGACGCATAGTCTTGTTCTTGCACCTTATTGATTTAAGGCAACTGCTTCTAACAGCAGTGGTTTTGCAGTTATTTGTTGCTCTGCAGTTCACAGCAAAGATTTTTTAAAAAAAATTGTTTGGAACCACTCTGGGTGGATGGTTGTTTTCTATTCCAGGTCCTTTTGTGAAGCAGTTTTAAGAAGGTGGTTTGTGAAAATT
>VWZE01012068.1:72365-100786 GCA_013396675.1 Eubucco bourcierii | reverse complement strand
CTCCAGGTGGGGTCTGACGAGAGCAGAGTAAAGTGGCAGAATCCCCTCCCTTGCCCTGCTGGCCACGCTGCTCTTGATGCAGCCCAGGACTCGGTTGCTGTCTGGGCTGCATGTGCACACTGCAGGCTCATGTTGAGCTTTTCATCAACCCAGACTCCAAGGTCCCTTTCCTCAGGGCTGCTCTCCAGCCATTCACCACCCAGCCTGGATTTGTGCTTGGGATTGTGCCTACCCAGGTGCAGGACCTTACACTTTGCCTTATTGAATTTCATGAGGTTGGCCTGGGCCCACCTCTGCAGCCTGTCCAGGTCCCTCTGGATGGCATCCCTGCCCTCTAGCAAGTCGACTGTGCCACACAGCTTGGTGTCATCTGCAAACTTGCTGAGGGTGCACTCCATTCCTCTGTCCATGTCACTGACAAAGATGTTAAACTAGATGTTAATTTCTAGCTGGATTTTGAGTTTCACAGTAATTTTTCCTCCTCCCTACCCCATTTTACAGGGATTACAATCAAACTACCTACACATATACATTTGCCAACATCTTTGTTTAATTTTTTAAAATCTTTACAATACTTTTGTTTGAATAAAAACAGATTTGAAAAGAATTATCTGAAAGCTCTGAAACAGCACCCTGGGGAATTACTCTGACAACAGTGTACACACTGGTTTATACAGCAGAAAAAAAAAACCCAGGTGCAAAAGCACAAAGGAGCATGAAAATGCCTTGCAACAAAAGAAGTTAAATACATTTAATCAAAAATTTCCCCTATTCTTTTCTCCCAGGTGACTACTCATGTTCCTTCAGAGCTGCTGAAAATCAAGCAGACAATGAACTCCAGACCATACAGCAGCTGCCTGAATCACATGCATAGATGAAGGATTTTTCACAGCAGCAGGTACAAATGTGATATCTGAAAATTATTTCTAACCTTTCAAGTCCTGATGGACAAGATGTTATCCATGGGACAGCAATGTGCCCGCGTGACCAAGACAGGAAATGGTATCCTGGAATGCGTTAAGAAAGCGTGGCCTGTAGATCAAGGGAGTTTCTATTCTCCCTCTACTTTGTCCTGGTGAGATCCACATCTGAAATACTGTGTCCAGTTCTAAGCTCTCCAGTTCAAGACAGACAGGGAACTACTGGAGAGAGTCCAAATGAGGGCTATGAGGATGATGAATCATAGAATCATAGAATGGTAAGGTTGGAAGGGACCTCAAGGATCATCTAGTTCCAACCCCCTGTCATAGGTAGGGACACCTCCCACTAGAACAGTTCACTCAAGGTCTCCTCCAACCTGATCTTGACCACCTCCAGGGAGGGAGCAGCCACAACCTCCCTGGGCAACCTGTGCCAGTGTCTCACCACCCTCACTGGAAAGAACTTCTTCCTAAATATCCAGTCTAAATCTTCCCCTCTGCCAGTTTAAACCCATTGCCCCTTGTCCTGTCATTGCAAGACCTTGTCAATAGTCCCTCCCCAGCCTTCCTGTAGGCCCCCTTCAGATCCTGGAAGGCTACTATCAGGTCCCCTCGAAGCCTTCTCTTCTCCAGGCTGAAGAGCCCCAACTCTCTCAGCCTGTCCTCATAGCAGAGCTGCTGCAGCCCTCTGATCATCTTCATGGCCTCCTCTGGACCCACTCCAACACTTCAACCTCATTCCTGTGCTGGGGGGCCTAGAACATGAAGGGGCTAGAACATCTGTCTAATGAGGAAAGACAAAGAGACCTGGGGCTATTTTAGCCTGAAGACTGAGAGGGGATGTTATGAATATTCATATATATCCCAGGAGAGGATATCAAAAAGAAGGAGCCAGGCTCTTTTCAGTGGTGTCCTGCAATGGGACAATGAACAAGAGTACAAACTGGAACACACTAAGTTCCACCTCAATATCAGGAAGACCTTCTTCACTTTGAGAATGCCAGAGCACTGGAACAGGCTGCCCAGAGAGCTTGTGGAGTCTCCTCTGAAGACTTCAAAACCTGCCAGGACATTTTAATGTGTGACCTGCCATAGGTGATCCTGCTTTCTCAGGGGGATTGGGTTAGACAATCTCCAGAGGCCTCCTGCAGCCCTTCACATTCTATAGTTCTAACTCTAATCCTGTAGCAGAAGAGCACAGAACATTCTGCTTCCAAGGGTCTAAAGAAACATCTGCTCTGCTCAGTGAACAAACAGTACATACACAGATGCTGGGAATCATCTGGGAAGCGTGATTCACAGCTGATAAACTGAAATAGAAACCAGCCTGTAGGGAAAAAGAGAAAAGTGTACACTTCCAGAGAAACCACCCAGAAACTACAGTTTGTCTTTTGAGCCCCCAGAAGCACTGCTGCCTAACTTGAGGTTATCAGTGTCCTTAGACTGGAATGTCCACTTATTGCTATTCCAGAAGAAAAAATATACATTCTCTGAGTGGGTGTTAAAGGACTACCAAAGCCACATTTGTCACCTAGACTAGAAAATAACCAACTTGATTCCGTTGTCCAGTAAACCTGTCAGCTTAGTACAAAAGCTAGCTAGCTTGTCATCATTTGCATCTGAAAAGTGATGGATCTGTAACCTATAGATTTTGTGAGGCTTAAAATTTTGCTTATTTTGTTGTTTTTCCACAGCTACTATCGAAATTCTTTCTTCCACTCAACTACATTGGCTTTTTAAAGATGACATGACTTCTCCAATCTTTGATACACTTCCAAACCTGCAAGGAAATGTACTTCCCTGTACTCAGCACTGGTTAGGCTACATCTTTAGTATGGTGTCTAGTTCTGGGCCTTAAGAAAGATGTTGAGGTGCCTGAACATGTCCAGAGAAGGGCACCAAGGCTGGTGAGAAGCCTGGAGCACAACCCTACAAGGAGTGACTGAGGGAGCTGGGGGTGGGCAGCCTGGAGAAGAGGAGGCTCAGGGGAGACCTTATTGCTCTCTACAACTACATGAAGGGAGGTTGTACCCAGGTGAGGGTTGGTCTCTTCTCCCAGGCAACCAGTTACAGAACAAGAAGACACAGTCTCAAACTGTGCCAAGGCAGGTTTAGACTGGATGTTAGGAGGAAGTTCTTTCACAGAGAGGATGATTTGCATTGGCCTGTGGTGCCTGGGGATGTGGTGGAGTCACCATTCCTGGAGGTGCTTAAAAGGAGACTGGATGAGGCACTCAACAATGTCAAAGGTCTTTTCCAATCTGGTTAATTCTGCTATTCTGTGATTCTCCTGTGCAGCCTCTACCTGTACTAAAAGTGCTTCATCCCTTCTCTAAGCATCTAGCAGGACATGCCATCAGGCCTAGACTATTTAAAGCTGTCTGACTTTAATTAGATGCTTCCTGTCTCTGCTAAATACTTCACCTGTTGGAAACACTTCAGCTTTCTTCTGGACAGCTGCATCTCAGCAGGAGTCACTCTGTGACTGATGAGTGCACAGAAATGCTTCCAGCTGCTGTGCTTAGCTGGGAGGTTTTGACATTAAAATCAGAAATTCTGGGCTTCCCGGTTCAGGAAAGATAACTTAAAACTGAGAGAGCCCAGTGGAGAGCCACTAAGATGCCCTACCTTATGAGGAAGAGCTAAAAGAGCTGGGTCTGTTTAGCCTGGAGAAGGGGAGGTTACTTTTCACCACCTTTATTTTTCATCTTTCCTCACAGCAGAACAAAAGCCTTAGAAGTAAGAAATGTAATTATCCTTCTGTTTAATTTTTGTTACTCCCTTGATGAAATCCATGCAATATTTCAAATTCCTTCACGTTGTTTCCCAGGTGAACCATTTCATTAAGATGGAATCCATTTGTCGTCTGCTCTCACCCCTATCCATTCCTTTTTGGCTGACACCTGGCCAACAACTCAGGGAAATTCATCACACATTCCTTGAAAGTTTTTAATCAACGTTTCTCTCACACTAGCCTTCACCTCTTTAATCTCTAAGCCTAACGAGAAGAAGGCATTTGAAGTATGCTTCTTCATTCATACCTCAACATTATTATAGAATCATAGAATTAGTCAGAGTTGGAAGGGACCACAAGGATCATCCAGTTCCAACTCCCCTCATCCAGCCTGGCCTTAAACACCTTCAGGGATGGGGCCTCAACCACCTCCCTGGGCAATCCATTCAAGGGTCTCACCACTCATGCTGAAGAACTTCCTCCCCACCTCCACTTTTGCTCCATCCCCCCTGGTTCTGTCACTATCTGATAGCCTAAAAAGTCCCTCCCCAGCTTTTTTGTAGGTCTCCTTCAGATACTGGAAGGCCACAGTAAGGTCACCTTGGAGTCAACTCTTCTCCAGACTGAACAGCCCCAACTCTTTCAGTCTGTCCTCATAGCAGAGTTGCCCCAGCCCTCTGATCATCCTCATGACCCTTCTCTGGACAGGCTCAGCACCCTTTTAAGCACACTGCTGAGACTAAAAGGAACAAAAAAACCCAACTTCACTTCAATCTTATGTGATCACTCTTGCTGAGATGCGAAATTAATTGAATAGCTGGGGATTAGCAGAAGCTATTCTAATTGCAAGGCTCTGCAAGACTGAGAGGGGTAAAATATGAGTTGCTGGCAGGTGAGGGGGAGATAGTTTATTTGCAAGTTTATCTTCAGCAAGCATCAGTATTGCTAAAGCTGGACTGGAACCTAGAATGAGGAAAAGGCTGCAGAATTAGATTTCTACCTAAGTAAGGTTACTTAAATGAATTATGACCATGTTTTGGAGGAAAAGAAGGAGCTGACTCATACAGACATCAGCGGTTCAAGCTCAGCACTGCAACTATAATGTACAATCTGTTACTTCTGCCAAGTAACCAGGAACAGGACACAACTCTTTCCTGCTGAATGAGTGGTCAGGCATTGGCACAGGCTGTGCACAGAGGCGGTGGAGTCACCATCCCTGGAGGTGTTAAAAAACATGTAGACATTTCACTTTGAGACATGACTTAGTGACCACAGTGGTGTTGGACTGATGACTTGATTTGACGATCTTAGAGGTCTCTTACAACATTAATGATTCTATGATCAAGCTGTGACAATTTGCTAGGAGAGTAGCTTTAAACATGCAACATTTTGGCCACTCCTCTCCCCAAAATCATGTCAGACCACCAAACTCTACTTTTAGCCATACAGTGCCTGTGCAGAGACAAAACCAAAGGTGGCAGGCACACAGGTATCACTGTGCAGCCCCTGGGTTTCGTTGCAGCTGCAGGTACATGAGCTGTGCTCTGTGTTTCCATTGAGGAGCATGCTTACACACATGGTATCTGTGCAATGCCAGCAATTCAATTCTCAGGTTTTCTGTGCTTTCCGTGTTTGTCTGCATCAGGAGCAAGTCATTATTCAGAAGAACAAATGACATTGCTATAATGCATGAGTGTCTTTCAGGGTGAAAGGTGGCCATATCTGTGATTTCATTATAACATCATTCTATTAGTATACCTAGAAAAGGCAGCTTGGGATGGTTAATGAATCCTGGAGCAATATTCTTTATTACCAGAAGGTGTCACCTTTATAACTCTTGGACGAGCTACAAATGCAACTAAGTTTTGAAGGAAACTTACATAGAATCATTTTCTATTTTTCTTGAACTTTCTGTGTAAATATCTCTAGTCAATTTATTTAATTATTTAATAAGGCCAGACTGGATGAGGCCTTGAGTAACCTGTACTAGTGGGAGGTGTCCCTGCCTATGGCAGGGGGTTGGAACTGGATGATCCTTGAGGTCCCTTCCAACCTTACCATTCTGTGATTCTGTGATTCTGTAATTTGGTACGAAAACTGAATTAGCTACATATTAGATCTGAGCAGACATCTCATACAGAATCATCTATTTAGCTGAGCTGCTGGTTCTGTTTTTGAAATGTTAGGAGCAAACTAAAGCTGCCTTCAAATCGCTGGTCACAGAATCACAGAAAATCGGGCTGGGAGGGACTTTGAAAGATGATCCAGCCCAAGCCCTGTGCTAGAGCAGGATCGCCTGTACTAGATCACACACAAATGGGTTCAAGTTGGTTTTGAATATCTCCAGAGAGCGAGACTCCACAACCCCCTTGTGCAGCCTGTTCCAGTGTCCTGCCACAGCAAAATAATTCCTCCTCATGTTTACATGGAACTTCCTATGCCTCAGCTTCCACCCACTGCCTCTTGTCTTATCATTGGGTATCACTGATTGCTTATATATGCACAATATTGGTGATACAAGCATTGCCAATAATTAAAATGGCTCAAAAATTAAATATTGGATGGTGGCTGCTGATACTTGACAGGGTGCTGGGCCATTTAAACTTTACTGTTACCTAGAAAGGTTGGACCAGATGATCCATGAGGTCCTTTCAACCTGGCATTCTGTGATTCTATGGGTTTTTTTCTGCTCTTTGGCTTAGCACTTGTGCATTTATAGGAGCATAACTCAGAATAATTTTAAACATAGCTTCAAATATGGGGTGGGTTTTTTTTTTTAATCAAAATATCATCAGTAATCTCTTTTTTTTTTTCTTCAATATATCCACTATATGCATTCACAGCTCATTGCAAGCTAGAAGAGAGAATGTTGTATACAGAAGCCTAACCCATGTATAAGGTTACTGAACTTGGCAGATTCTAACTGCAATACCACAAAAACTTCACTAACTGAAGTTCAAAGCCAGTGTAAGTCAGCAGAAACATTTCTATGATCTTCAGTAGACTTTGCTGCATACCCTTGTCAACAGTCCCTCTCCAGTGCTCCTGGGGGCCCCCTTCAAATACTGGGAGGCCACTATAAAGGATAGGGACTGCACCACCTCCCTGGGCAGTCTGTTCCAACGCCTGACAACTCTTGCAGGAAAAAATTTTTTTATAATATTTAACCTAAGCCTCCCCTCGCACAATTTTAGGCCATTTGCTCTTGTTCTATCACCTGATACTTGGGAGAAGGGATCAACCTCCACCTCACTCCAACCTACTTTCAGGATGTTGTAGAGAGCAATGAGGTCTGCTCTCAGCCTCCTTTACCCCAGGCTAAACAATCCCAGTTCCCTCAGCTGCTCCTCACCAAACCTGTTCTCTGGACCCTTCAACAGCTTTGTTGTGCTTCTCTGAATCTGCTCCAGCATCTCAGTATCTTTCTTGGAGTAAGGAGTCCAAAACTCAACGCAGTACTCAAGGTGTGGCCTCACCAGTGCTGAGTGCCTGGGCATAATCATTTCCCTGGTCTTGCTGACCACATTATTTATGATCCACACAAGGATGCTCTTGGCCTTGTTGGCCACCTGAGCACACTGCTGGCTCACATTCAGATGGCTGCCTACCAGCATGCCTGGGTCCTTTTCTGCCATACACCTTTCAAGCTAACAGCAGGGGACATAACATTTAAATCTGTCAAGATGACTTCAAATGGAATCTTAGAGCCTCATCCCTTCCCATAATCTGCTTCTTGCAGCAAGCATCAAAGAGATTTTACAAGAGTGTTGTGAATATAAAATATTATCCACTAAACCAAAATGATTGCTCATCTGCAGGACATAAACACTTACAGCTAAATGATGGATTCAGCCCCTGGATCTTTACTTGCTCATCCAACAGATGATTTACACAAGGTCCTACAAGCTGGTCTGTGGCTTTATTGGCAGTGCTCAAATAATGCACTTCTAAAGGTTGTTATAGTGGCATTTAAACACTGCAAACAGGGATCAGACTACTGAAAAATGAATGGGTTAGAAAGATGTGAAAGCAGGGGGTTTGTGAGTCTTTTCCTATCAGTTCTTATTTTGGAATGCACAGAACAGAGTTTTTTCTTATCAATTCTTATTTTGGAATGGTTCTAACTGGATGAACACTTTTCTTGAAATGAAGATGGTAGCAGGTGCTTCCCTTTCAGCTTTGTTGAGTCTCACAGCACAGAGACAGATTCTTGGTTACGAGCAAACTGGGACATCTGAACTTGAGCAAGCAAAAGAATTTTATATAACCAATCTGTTGAGTCCATCAAATGTAGAAACAATCTTAGTGTACACTAAAAATAAAATGACGAAGTGTAAACGCTGATTTTAGTCCATTCATTTTCACAACAGCAAACCTGTATGCATTAAATCTTATGTAGGCAGCATGAAGAAATGAATCAAGAGTTTTAAAAGGAAAAGGCTTTAACAGACAGTAAATCTTTTAAAGCATTTTAGAGGCATCTAGGTATTTGTACACTAAAAAGCCTCTAATATCACAAGAAAAAAAAAAAGCATTCTCAAAATACAATTTAAAGCTAATATAAGAACAGAGTATATGAATATGCAGGCAGGAAACTCTACCCTGAAAAATATAAAATAGGTTAAAAAAATATATAAATTAACCCTGTAATATATTTAGTCCTAATGAGCAAGTAAGAAATTTCCTCAGCCTCTTACCTTGATCTTTTAAAAACAATTTTGGCTAACCTACTTTATAAAAACTGTTGGAGCATGTCCAGAGGAGCCCATGAAGATGATCATTAGGTTGGAGCACCTCTCCTATGGAGACAGGCTGGGACAGTTGGGGTTGTTCAGCATGGAGAAGAGAAAGCTCCACGGAGACCTTCTAGCAGCCTTCCACTGTTTGAAGGGAGGCTACAGGAGAGTAGAGGAGGAACTTTTGGCAAAGACCTGGTGCGACATGATGAGGGGTAATGGCTTCAAACCTGAAGAAGATGGGTTGAGATTAGATGTGAGGATTCTTCCCCATGAGGGTGGTGAGGCACAGGAACAGGCTGTTCAGGGAAGCTGTGGAGGTTCAAAGCCTGGAAGTGTTGAAAGCCTGGTTAGATGAGGCTTTGAGCAAGCTGGTCTAGTAAGAGGTGTCCCTGCCCATGGCAGGGAGGTTGGAACTAGATGATTTTTAAGTTCCCTTCCAACTCAAACCACTCCATATTCTGTATCATCCCAAAATTCATTCGTATGTGAGCACAGAAAACATTTTCTCATAGTATTTTGAGAGCAAAGTCACTGATGATAAGTAAAATAGGCACTTACATTGTGTACTGGGACTGTCAGAGGTAAGTGAACCAAACAGCAGCAATGGGAAGAAAACAAAGAGTATAATGTCCCGTTATAATGATCGCCCATCGGAGACTGGACGAGGCACTTAGTGCCATGGTTTAGTTGATTAGAAGGTGTTAGGTGATAAGTTGGACTCGATGATCTTGAAGGTCTTTCCATCCTGGTTAATTCTGTGATTTCAAACCTCACTAAATATGTTCCAGTCCCTGAAGCCAACAGCAAGACTCAGATGTTTATTTGTGACTTCTCCCATCTTTGAATTTGACTGCTCTCTTGCTTTCTTGTGTTGTGGATCTACCATCAGCAAAATCAAACTTGTGAAGTTCTCATGTTAAATATTTCTGTTCATCTTCTGCTTCTCTCTTGAAGACAACATTTCCATCTGCCTCTTTATAGACCCATCTCCTTCCCACAGATGGTCAAGAAGCAGTGCAATTTACATCTTAAATCCTAGAATTCTGCATCTTTATAGCTTCATATAGAGAGCCTTCCAATCTCTCATTAGCTTTGAAAGAAACAGTTACCATTCCATTATTTAATTTTCAGCCAAGCATCCTATCACCAGTGGTCCTGCTGCTTCAAGGCAGCTGTTTAGCTTACAACACGAGTTTGTTTCCCTAATCCTTCTAAGATTATGTGTAATTTTCAGGCTTTGGTCATCTGAAAAACTAATTACACTCAAATGATTTTTCATCTGGGACCTGGAGCAAGTGCAGAGGAGGGCAATGATGCTGGAGAAGGTCTGGAGAATAAATCTAATGAAGACTAACTGAAGAGCTGGGGCTGTGTAGTTTGAAAAAGAGGAGGCTGAGGGAAAACCTCATAGCTGTCTACAGCTACCTGAAATGACACCGAGGAGAGGTTGGTGCTGGTCTCTTCTCTCAGGTAAATAGTAATAGAACAAGAGGGAATGGCCTCAAGCTGCAACAGGGCAGGTTTAGACTGGACATTAGGAAAAGAAATTTCCAAGCAAGAGTGGTCAAGCATTGGTATGGACTGTCCAGGGAGGTGGTGGATCACCAATCCCTGAAGGTGTTCAAGGCCAGGTCGGACGAGGCCTTGAGTAACCTGTGGGCTAGTGGGAGGTGTCCCTGCCTATGGCAGGGGGTTAGAATTAGATGATCCTTGAGGTCCCTTCCAACCTTATCATTCTATGATTCTATGTGTTTAAAGGTTGTTTAGACCTGGCACTTCGGGATGTGGTTTAGGGTGAACCTTATAGAGTAGGGATGTCAGTTGGACTTTGAGATCCTGAGGGTCGTTTCTGTTTCTGTGATTTTGTGACCTTTTATGGCCAGTTTACCCTCTGAACCACCTTGTCCACAGGAATTCAAGCCATAGCATCATACAATCATAGAAGCATGAAATTGTTTGGTCAGAAAAGATCTTTGAGATCATCGAGTCAAATCATTACCTAATTTCACCAAGCCTGGTACTAACTGAATTAAGAGGAGTTTGTAGATGCTTAACAGCAAGACCAAATTAACTCTTTTCTTGTAGCTCTGGCATCTGTTTGGTTCCAAAATAAGCACAGTTGATTTGTAACAGCTGAAGATTTGTCCTGTAGCATCTATTAAAAGCTGCACGTAGATGCACTCTGATATTTTTTGTGACTAATGAATTCGTCCATAAACTTTGATGTCCTACCTTTCACATTCAAGTCACTGATACCAACTGATAACTGGAACTATATCCCCCAACAATCATATGCAAAACACAAAAATCCCAGAATTAGAGAAATTACAGATTCACAGATTGCATCAGGTTGGAAGGGACCCTCAGATGTCATTTTGTCCAACCCCTTTGCAGTCAGCAGGGATGCCTCCAGCTAGATCAGGCTGCCCAGGGTCACATCAAGTCTGATCTTAAATGTCTTCAGGGACAAGGCCTCAAACACATCTCTGGGCAACCTGTTCCAGTATTTTACCACTCTCATTGTAAAGGACTTCTGCCTTATGTCCAGACTAAATCTACTGTGCTCCAGATTCAAGCCATTGCCCCTCACTCTATCACTACAAAGCTTTCTAAATAGTCCTTCTCCAGCCTTCCTGTAGGTTTCACTTTGGTATTTGGACATGTAGGTCTTAGACTTTCTGGTCTCCTTGGAAAGAAAAAACTTTTGAAGCTGATGACCAATTATTTCCAGTAAAAGTATGAGTAACTGCAAGACAGGTAACTAAGTGCAGGTTGTTTGTGATTTCACAGTATGTAATATTGAGATAAGATGTAGAAACAATTCTTGGAAGACAGAGTAGTGAAATGAACACAAAAACAAACAAACAGAAGATGACAACAACAACAAACAAAACCCAAACAAAACCAACAAAATCAAACCACAAAAACAACAAAACCAAACCATAAGCCAGGGCCCCTACAAATAATTTTGTATTTCTCTTTTATGGTACCTTCAGTTACACATCTTTCATGTTTAATTTAGTAGTGTAGTTTGGTTTGTTTTAATTCTTTCCAGCTAGAATTCCTGTGTATTTGTTATGTTTTATTCCTGCATTTAAGCCAGTCTTCTGTCTCTGAGTCTACCAAAAAACCAAAACTAAACAAACAAAAAAACCCCCTAGATTTAAAAAAAAAAATATTACTTTTTCAAAATATTCTCTTTTTTTCACCTATTCCACAACTCTGTTTCCTAGCACTGTTTCTTCAACTCATTTTCATCCTGTTCATTTACCTGGCTTTTGCAGCAGGAGACTTCCATTCATTATTTTAAATGGACATTATTTACTGTGGCTGGAAGCAGGATGTTGTGACATGGATCTATTTAACTTCCAAGCCTTTGTAAGTGCAACAGCAATGAATGTCAACTGTAATTCTTTAATTTCTTCCTCGAGTTTATAAACTGAAACATTCAGGATTGCCTCATAAGAAGACAACGTGTAGAAAGATAAACGATTCAGCATTCTATGAGTGCTGCTCTAACAGAACAGAAAGCAAAAAGGTCTTCATAATAACTATAAAAATATGTCAAAGGGACAATTTCAGACTGAGATATTGAGGCAGGTACCAAGCATAAACTGCACAGAGATGTGGAGTTTTAAGCTGCCTGACTCTCACCCTCAAAAGAGATAAGTCTGTATACAAATTCAGCTCCTCTTATATGTATTTGTAACCAAAACCTGACATTTTTGCACTGGTGCTTCTGCAACATCAACAGGGGAAAAAAAAATTAAAAGGAAAAAGGAGTTGTAATAAGAGCACTTCCTCAGCTAAACCATATCAACACTGAGCAATTAGTTTTGTTTTCTGGGTGTTTTTGATCACTGCTCTTCACTGGCTCAGCTCCCACACGAAATATTTGATCTCCAGATGACACTCTGGAATGTGATGCCATGAACTGATAGAAGTTGTAAGAGTAATAGTAGACAGTGCTAAGAAATCAGAGAGTTAAATAATGATGGAAAACAGTCTTGAGGTACCATCTAATGGGAATTCCTGCCCCTAGGAGTCACAGATGTATCACAGTATCACCAGGGTTGGAAGAGACCTCAAAGATCATCAAGTCCAACCCGTCACCACAGACCTCAAGACTAGAAGATAGAAGATTTGCCCAAAAGGCAGAATCAAGTTTTTGCATAGAAAATGATACGAACAAAACAATTTGTAAGTTAATGCAACCCATGAGCCTAACATTTCTTCAGGACTTCCACTGAACTAATGATATTTATATACAAACCATCAACTGCTCAGTTTCTAATAAATCTCTCTGTGGCTTGAAGAACTGATTAGAAAGCCACCCACATAAGTGACATTCACACAGGTACCATCCAATGTGCTAAATTAAAAGGATGATGAGAAATAACCTTAAGATTCCTGATCTGGAATAACACAAGTACAATTTAAACCAGACCAGACACAAGCTCTGGTAGCTGAGATCACAGCAAGAAATCAGATGGGCAGGATTCCCTCTGTTAGCTGCCTTGTTCTCTGTCAAGTGGTGGTGGAGACCCCACTTACACATTGCTTCAAAGAAAGGAAAGAGGTGAGGTTGGTCTCTTCTCCTTAGGAACAAGTGATAAGATGAGAGAAACTGGCCTCAAGTTGCACCAAGGAAGGTTTAGGTTGGATATCAAAAAGAACTTCTTGCCTGAAAGGGTTCTCAAACAGTGGAACAGGCTCCCCAGGGAGGTGGTTGAATCCCCATGCCTGGAAATGTTTAGAAGATGCAGAAATGTGGTGCTGAGGTACATGGTTTAGCACCAGCCAGGGTAGAGTCAGATACTTGTTGGACCTGATGCTCTTGGAGGTGTTTTGCAACTGAAAGAGTTCTCAGATTCTGTGAAAACTATTCTAATGTTAAAGCCAGGTATGTACTCATTGAAAGAATGGATATCAGACAATCGTTTTTGTGAATAATGCCAAGTACCTATGCCTGGGAGGGGTGGACTCCTTAGGGAACCTGCTGTGCACTACAATTAGCACTACGGAGAGCTTTTGGTGAAACCTGTGAGAGTGGCACAATCAGCCTCATCTTCCCTCAGAAGTTCAGGTTGGAAACCATCACAGATTGCCAGCTTTCAGATGAAAGGAATTTATTAATTTATTTCTGTTAGGATAAACTCAGCCAGATCTCTAAAGGAAACCCATAAAAATTTCACTGCACATGTAAAATTAGTTTTTATTGGAAGAGTCATGACACTGCAGGGGTGATTTTATCATGAAAAAGAGATAGATGTAAGGAGAAAGATATCTAACTGGTTTTAAAAAGGTTTGCAAAGTTTGAACCTGCTGGTCTTATCAGCTCTTCCTGAACAGCATATAAAGTGAAGAGTAATTTTAAAAACCTTTCTATAATTTATCATATTGGTGGAAAAAAATTCCATTTAAATGTGGAATTTAATCTTGGAAATTCTTGGTTTCTGTTTTTGCAGAACTATAGCCTAGATGATGATGCTTCAATAACTGATATTCATGCCAACTGATCTGAGGGATCAACTGCAGCTTCCATTGCAAGAAGGGTGACAATCTTCATTGGAGGCTTGCTTAATTTTCAGAGGTTTATGCTCTCTGTGTAGTTCTTTCAGGTAGTTAGAATGAAGAGGTAAAAAATTAAGTACTGAAAACAATCTACTTTGATAATACTGCCATTCCAGGTACACAGAAGGAAGAAGACCAGTTCTGGAGCCCCCAGCACAGGAAGGACATGGAGGGAGCATCCACAGCCTCCCTGGGCAACCTGTGCCAGTGCCTCACCACCCTCACTGGAAAGAACTTCCTCCTGACATCCAGTCTAAATCTCCCCTCTGCCAGTTTAAACCCATTGCCCCTTGTCCTGTCATTGCAAGACTTTCTACCCTTTAATACTACTTCTCCTCCCATGGTCATGATAATGATGTCTATTGGCACATTTATCAATAATACTTTAAGCATTTTATTTATTTGCTCAGATATTAACCTGTAAGAACAATCTGCTGGCTTTTTACTAAAAATAAACATGTTTAATTTGTTTTGCTTTATTGTACTGGAACATATCATAGAAGCATAGAATGGTAAGGTTGGAAGAGACCCCAAGGGTCTTCTAGTTCCAGCCCCCTGCCAAGGTAGGGACACCTCTCACCAGTGCAGGTCACTCAAGGCCTCATCCAACCTGGCCTTGAACACCTCCAGGGAGGGAGCAGCCACAACCTCCCTGGGCAACCTGTTCCAGTGCCTCACCACCCTCACTGGAAAGAATTTCCTCCTGACATCCAGTCTAAATCTTCCCTCTGCCAGTTTAAACCCATTGCCCCTCATCTTGTCATTACAAGACTTTGTCAATAGTCCCTCCCCAGCCTTCCTGCAGGACCCCTTCAGATATTGGAAGGCTACTATCAGGTCTCCTTGAAGCCTTCTCTTCTCTCATTTCAAAAAAAACAGTGTAGCACTGTGCTCAGGCTGAAGCGGAATTTGGTTGGAGTTTAGAGATTACTCAGAACATTTTCTTTAAAGTTGATAAATAAATTTACAAATGGGATTTTTCTGCCAACTTTCACATACACAGTTTGACTGTTCCAAGCACAAGATTCAGGTCGCTTTGAAACCCTAAAGCACAAGCTGATGAATGGCTTGTTACTGTACTCCAGTCAGTATGCCAAAACTTACAGATATGTGAATATCCTGACCAGCTCCTTTCTGTGACAAAACTACTTCACAAAGTTTCTATGAAATGCCATATTCCTAACTAATATTCCTTCTGGCAGTGTTCATAAAATGATCTCACAGTCGAGGACTAACCACTGTCTACAAATGTCATATTCTGGATTTTATCACAGGTCTTTTTCCCTTCTTGACTTCCAGCCTTGATTATGATTGTGAGTTATGAGGTTTTTCTCTGGTTTTCACCAGGTTGGAGTCTACACATCTGCTGTTTTCTTTGTGTTTAGAACAAGCAGATGCAGTGATTTTTATTCCTTATTCATTATTGCCTTTTCCAAAGGAGAAGTTTCACCTCTAACACAGAGCTATATAGCAACAACTTCTGTCCTGCACAAGATTTGTATTTATATCATAATGACCTAATTAAGAGAGAGAGGAGAGGAAAAAAAACCCCACCCAATTCCTGGGGGGGGGAAAGAAAAATTAAATCCTTAGAAAAAATCCTTTCAAAATTAGCATAAAAAGATCTAGAGAAGGAATCTGTTGCCAGACCAAGACTGGGAATTTGAGGGGCTATGGAGAGCTGTCACAAATGACTGATCTGACTGTTCTGGAAGAAACAAATACGCTGCATCAGGTATTTTTATTAGAGGATGGAATTTATACTACTTGATGTCTGTGAGAACACAGTAAAAACCTAGCTATACTCAAATATGATTCTCCAGCAAAAGGCTAAGAGTGCATCTGCACGAATGTTTTCATTTGCAGCAGCAGAGTTTGTTTAGATGTTCTAGCCACCCACACTTAACCACAGAATCATATAGAATCATTTCTGCAGGAAAAGATCTTTAAAGATCACCAAGTCCAACCACCAACTTGCTATGTTTTAGGTTATGAGTAGTCTTGAAGCAAAAAATTGCTTTTCTTTCATTTGAAACAGGAGAAGAAACGATCCAGAAGCTTACTTCCTGCATTCCAATGATTTACTCCATGGGATCAGACTAAAGCTAGCACAGAATAGATGTTTTTAGTCTGAGTATGAGGGCCCCCAGCACCAACAGTTTCACTCTACAGAAATTACTGTAAACAGGGACATAACCAAGGTGAGAAAGGTCAGCCCAACACAGCAACGAATCCTTCAAAATCTTTATCAGCCACATGCAGTTTTGGAAAAACAAAAACACAACTCCAAATCTCATGGCCTTTTAAAATTGTTATTGAGGTTAGGATGGGCAGCTAATAATATTTTATTTTAGGTATTTGGAAACTGGAGCTCACTAAGTTAACTGGATCATTAACATTGTGCAGGCATCTCTGCAGCTGAGATGAGCATTAACCTACTTCCAACTCCCACTTGCACAGACAAGGAAAAAGTTGTAGGTGGTTTTACCACAATATTAGAGAAACAAAGCTCTGGTATGCAAAACACCCTGTCTTGGATTAGTAAGGCAAGCATGTTTCTGCTCCACACAGAAAAGACAGAAAGACATAATAGATGTTCTTCCTCAAAAACATGTGCAGACCTAGTACTCAAGGTGTGTCCTCATCAGTACCGACTACAAGGGGGCACTCACTGCCCTGCTCCTGTTGGTCACACTATTCCTGATCCAGGCTGGGATGCTGTTGGCCTTCTTGGCCACTTGGGCACATACTGGCTCATGTTCAGCCAGCTGCATACCAATACCCCCAGGTCTTCCTTTGCTGGGCATTTTCCAGCCACTCTGCCCCAAGCCTGGACTGTTTACAGGGTTGTTGTGACTCGGATGCAGGACCTGGCACTAGGCCTTGGTGAATCAAAATCATACTTAAACATTCTTTTCAAAAACAGGGAAAGAAATTCATTCATTTTCTTTCTCCAAGCATTCTGTATTTCAGTGGAACCTGATTTTAGCTATTCATTCCATGGCATTCAAATAGTTTATAGTCATTTTGAAGTGTTGCAGAAATTCCTGATCTTTCCTATTCAGGTCTCCCATTCAAAGAGACAGAGGACTCTACCTAGGTGGCATCCACTCCATTTCCATACTCCCAGCTACCTGTGCATCTGTATTAACGTCACAAAGAAAACAACTCAATTTCTGACATTTCATTTTGAATACTTTCCAATAACATTTTTAATGCACATTTAAGCAAATACTGGGATGTTCAACCTCAATTCTAACCTGTAAAATTAATTTTGCATGTACCTGATGAGCACCTTCAGCATGCCACAAGCCTTTCTCTCTGCTCTGCAACTTAATGGTAGGTTCACAGACTGCTTTATGAACACGAGGTGTCTTCCCAATTACTTAAGGTTGAGTCATCTCTGTAAAGGAAGAAGAGAAAAGTAACTTGAGAGTTTTTCAACCAGCCTTTGTACCAAAAAAAAAAAAAGCTAATTCTCTCTTTTGCTACTATAAGTTTTAAATAAAAGCAATTTCAAGTTTAAGTAGATTGCTTTCTTTAGTTCTTTTAGACATGTGAAAGTCTGTAAAGAGATGGACAGGTATTGGAAGATTGAAAACTCTTTGCTACTCTGTAAATGAGTTTGGTACAAAATAAAAGATTATTCATGTAAAAAAAATAGCTAATAATGGTCAGAGAATCAAACCATCTATATTAAACAGCCCTTGGACTAACTTGTTCATGGGCATTTGTGTTGCTGCTTGTTGCAGAACCTATCTGAATTTAAATGGGGTGGTGGTTTTCAGGGCTTACATTCAGTTATAAGATGTGAAAAGCTATAGTTTCAAGCTTGGATGAAAGATCAGCCTGAGATTTATCATGCAAATATTAAAACCTGGTTAACATGCAAATACTCTTTTCACAGCACCTCCAGTTTAAACTATTGATTTTACTTGCTTCATTTGCTATCCTGGTCTCTCAGATTCTAGGAGATCTTTAATTTCTGAAGTTTTCCAGCAGTGTTAGGTACTTCTTGCTAGTCCTAAGTTCCATAGTCAAATGTCACAGAAATATATTCTAGCATACAGATGAAGCTTCAATATATACTGCTTTCAGCTAACACTCAGCAGCTAACAGAGAGGAAAACTACAACTATGCAGAAAATATCCTGTTTTAAAAATTATTTTTCTCCTTCTAAATCCTGACCATTCATTTGTTATTCTCCCTCAGCACCTAATGTAAAAAGCAGTTGCAGTCAGTAACTTTCCAAAGGATCTCATCCTACTAAGTGACAAAACCATCCAGAAAGTGTTGGTCTTAGATTCTCCACAGCCTGAGGAGATTCACACCCATCCATCACCATCTTACCCTCAGAGCATGCTAAGCAGTATCATCCAAGAGAGGAAAAAAGAGAAAGACAGTTTACCTCCTGTCTGACAAGTGCTTTACCCACAAAATATCACAGCACCATCACTACTCTTTCCTGCCATCGCATTTTCAAGTAAACCAGTAAGCTCTGTTCATCTGTGAGAGGGACTGTGGGAGCCCACTCTAAGAAATGATTTGGGGATCTCAAAGGGGTAGGAGGTGCTTTCTCAAGAGCACTTCTTCCCTCCAGACATCAGTAGAGTTTTTAAGCGGGATAGATTGCTCTTTTATCTCTTTCACAAGGGGCAAAAGAAAACAACTGACACAAAGGATTGAAGAATTGGAAAGTTTAAATGGAAAGGCAATTCATATACTACAATGCTACAGTTCTATAGTGATAAGCATAGCAAACCACATTAAAACAAAAATAAATCCATAGTCTGGGCTTACACAAAAGCTCATAAACTCAAAGCTTCATACAAAAACCAAACCCCAGGCCCAAATGTGTCACCACCACCACCATGCCCCTCTACCCCAAGAAACATTGTGACACAGCACAAAACTCAGCTTGGCAACTCCAGGCCCAAATTAAGCAGCTCCAGGCCTAATTAGTAGCATCGCCAAAGTTGACCAGGCCTTAACTCCCCTGCCAGGGAGAGCAGAACCTGCTCATCTTTCCTGGGAGGACAGAGAAAAGGAAAAAAGGGAAGAAAAGAGATTTTTCAGCCAAATTTATAGGGATGCAGGACTTACAGGTATGAAATACAAAGATGACTGTGGTGGGTTAAGGAACTTTCTTCCCCTCACTACTGAAACGTACCAGACCATCTCAGATAGCTTGGAAGTAAGCTAAAGCTGTTTTTACAACAAAGCTACATTTACAAGCATATATGCACAACATATTTACATGTATTTACAATTATATACAAATCAGAAATAGTGCAGAAATCTAAATTCCCTCATGGACATACAAAAGAAGCCCAAAAGGGACTCAAAGTCACCCTCAAAGCCACCCTCTCTCTTTCCCCCTCTCCCTCTCTCTCCCCTCTCCCTCTTCCTCTCTCTCTTTCTGCCTCTTTTCCCCAGACAGAAAACAAAGCAACCTGCAAAGCCAACTTTGTTGTCTGGAAATACAAGGCCAAGTGTAAGGTCCTGCACCTGGGTAGGCACAGTCCCAAACACCAATCCAGGCTGGGTGGTGAATGGCTGAGAGCAGCCCTGAGGAAAAGGACCTTGGAGTCTGGGTTGATGAAAAGCTCAACATGAGCCTGCAGTGTGCACATGCAGCCCAGACAGTAACTGAGTGCTGGGCAAGGGAGGGGATTCTGCCGCTTTGCTCTGCGCTCGTCAGACTTCATACGGAGTACTGTGTGCAGTTCTAGAGCCCCCAGCACAGGAAGGACATGGAAGTGTTGGAGCGGGTCCAGAGGAGGCCATGAAGATGATTAGAGGGCTGGAGCAGCTCTCCTATGAGGACAGATTGAGAGAGTTGGGGTTCTGCAGCCTGGAGAAGAGAAGGTTTCCAAGAGACCTGATAGTAGCCTTCCAGTATCTGAAGGGGACCTGCAGGAAGGCTGGGGAGGGACTATTGACAAGGTCTTGCAATGCCAGGACAAGGGGCAATGGGTTTAAACTGGCAGAGGGGAGATTTAGACTGGATGTTAGGAGGAAGTTCTTTACAGTGAGGGTGGTGAGACACTGGCACAGGTTGCGCAGGGAGGCTGTGGTTGCTCCCTCCCTGGAGGTGTTCAAGGCCAGGTTGGATGAGGCCTTGAGTAACCTGTACTAGTGGGAGGTGTCCCTGCCTCTGGCAAGGGGTTGGAACTAGATGATCCTTGAGGTCCCTTCCAACCTTACCATTCTATGATTCTACAAATGTTAGCCAAAGCTAGTGGAAGAAATTAGAGAGAGCAGCGAATAGGTCCAGAGCTCAGGAGTGAAGCAGAACAAACTGCTTTTAGCCCATTCAGCAAATCAGTGAATGATACAGACTTTAGCACTATTTTCTTTTTACAACCAATGATCTAATTTATCTCGTTAGAATATTCCAATTAGCTTCAAACCAGCACAATTACACTTTCTGGTGCACCATCTGGACCTTTCTAGCTTATGGAGGTCTGTAGCTCTGTGGTATTCTTAAAGGCACATCGGCTTAAACAGCCACAGGTCTCAGACAGTTGTGACTAGCTGTAAGAGATTTGACATTCAGGTTGTTCATTTCTGCCCAGAGCCCATTCCTAGGTACCCTAGCTCACCACATTTGAGAGCATCACCAGTTAACAGAGGGAATAAATAACCATAGTGATCAGCAGCCTGAAAAATAGACCTTGCGAAATATGAATTACAGCTAAGGCTTCCTTCAGAATTTCTTAGGAATCAGACCAGCTATATTTTCAGCTCTACGTCTCAAAATGATGACAAAAGGATCTCAAATGGCAATTTCAGCTGTGACTTCACTCTCTTTTGATGTAATACAAACTGCAAGTATGGCTTTACACACGAACAAGCTTGTTTCACTTTCAGCTAGTGTCAGAGATGAAATAAAAATTACCTATTTTCTCTCTATATGTATGCTGAAAACCATCAACATTTTCACTGCATCTTATTTACAGTATGAAATTATGCATATAAAATCAATCAGCCACAAGCAGTTTAAATATAAATTTGTAGCCAGTCTCTTAAAAACATTGATTTCTGTATATTTATTGTGCCACATTGTTGTTTGTACTTACCTGTGTATAGCTGAACTTACTACATTAAGGACCAGGGCAGCTCAGACATAATCAAGTGCCATTACCCACAGNACACACTTTGAAGAGCATTTAGCTCTAGAATCAGAGAACATAGGGCTAGAAAGGACCTCAGACAACCATAAAGTGTCCCTCCAAGGTGAAATAACTACACAGACTCATAAGAATTGTCAGCAATATTCTTATCTCATTCCCTGTATTACTGTAGCATCTATTAAATTGTGTTTTGGATTTTAATGTATATACATGCAAAGAGTGTAAGCATGCTTATGTGCCCCTGCACAGCTGGTGAAGGAAGATTCTGATGGAAATACTCTTGA
Source organism: Eubucco bourcierii (assembly GCA_013396675.1). Lineage (NCBI taxonomy): Eukaryota > Metazoa > Chordata > Aves > Piciformes > Ramphastidae > Eubucco > Eubucco bourcierii. Next base: position 79,399 of record VWZE01012068.1, on the reverse strand, counting down.
CTTAATAAAGAATTCTACTAGAGAGAAAATCCTCTTTCCCAGTTCCATGAGAGGATGATTTGAGCTCTCTGTGAGGACTCTGCTGTCCATAAGAGGATTCTGCTTCCATTGATATGAAACATTTTGAACAAACCTCCCTGGAGGTGTTCAAGGCCAGATTGGATGAGGCCTTGAGTAACCTGTACTAGTGGGAGGTGTCCCTGCCTATGGCAGGGGGTTGGAACTAGATGATTCTTGAGGTCCCTTCCAACCTTACCATTCTATGATTCTATGATTCTATTTGTCCTATCACAAAGTCACAATGAAGTGTGACACAATCTGCCAAGGAGCCATCATGTACTCATGTGGCCAAGAAGTCCACAAGTGTCTTGGCTTGGATCAGCTATAGTTCAGTTTTGGGGCCCTCACTACAAGAAAGACAGTGAGATGCTGGAGCAGGTCTAGGGAAGGGGAACAAATCTGGCAAAGTGTCTGGAGAACAGATCTGGTGAGGAGTCCCTGAGAGAGCTGGGGTTTTTTAGTCTGGAGAAAAGCAGGGAGAGGGGAAGCCTTATTGCTGTCGACAACTCCCAGAAAGGAGGTTGAAGTGAGGTAGGAGTTCATCTCTTCTCCCAAAGAAAAAACAATAGGACAAGAGGAAAGAGCCTCAAGTTGCACTAGGGAAGGTGTAGGTTGGACATGAGGAACAATTTCTTCCCCAGAAGTATTGTCAAGGCCTGGAACAGGTTACATGAGGTAGTGGTGGAGAGTGCACAGCCCTGGAGGAGTTTAAAAGCTCACAGAACTGGCTCAAGTGAGCCCTGGGGATCACTGCTTTTGACCAGCTTCCAACATGATTTAACTCTCTGCCCCCCACTCTCTGTGGGCCCAGCCAGCCAGCCATTTTTTCAGCCAGTGAGGACTACTACAGTCAAAGCCATAAGCAGCCAGTTTCTGCAGTAGAATGCTGGAGGAAACAATGCTGAAGGTCCAGTGTGTGGCTTTTGCATGGTTGCCTTTTAGACCTCTTGAATGGGCAGTGACTGGTTGGAGAGCAGTCATGAGGACAGGGACTTGGGGGTGCTGGTGGACAAGAAGCTCAGCATGAGCCAGCAGTGTGCACTTGCAGCCCAGAAAGCCAAGCAGAGCCTGGGCTGCATCAAGAGAAGTGTGGCCAGCAGGTTGAGGGAGGTGATTCTCCCCCTCTACTCCACTCTGGTGAGATCCCACTTGGAGAACTGCATGCAGTTCTGGAGCCACTATTACAAGAGGAATGTGGACATGTTGGAGTGTGTCAGAGAAGGGCCATAAGGATGCTCAGAGGGCTGAAGCAGCTCTGCTATGAGGACAGACTGAAAGAGTTGGGGCTCTTCAGTCTGGAGAAGAGAAGGCTCCCAGGTGACCTTCTTGTGGTCTTCCAGTACCTAAACAGGGCTACAAGAAATCTGGGGAGGGACTTTTTAAGCTATCAGGTAGTGACAGGACCAGGGGGAATGGAGCAAAGTTGGAGGTGAGGAGGAAGTTCTTCGGCATGAGAGTGGTGAGAGCCTGGAATGGGTTGCCCAGGGAGGTGGTTGGAGTGTTTAAGGCCAGGCTGGATGAGGCTCTGGGCAGCCTGATCTAGGGTAGGGTGTCCCTGCCCATGGCAGGGGAGTTGGAACTAGATGATCCTTGTGGTCCTTTCCAACCCTGTCTGATTCTAGGACATCTGGAGAATTTTTTGAAACAGAGGATTGATCTTGTTGTCACAGATTGCATTGGGGTACTAGGGACCCTCAAAGGTCATCTTGTTCAACTCCACTACAGTGAGCAGGGACACCTCCAACTAGATCAGGGTGCAAAGGGCCACATAAAGTCTAAAAGAGCCAGAAAAGTCCTGGGAGAGGGAAATGAAGTACACAAATATGACTCCTCTCTATGAGGAAGAAAAAGGGTATCTTGTCTAAGTTTTAGTTTAGGGCTGAGAGAAAGGGAAAGCCCAGAGCTCCAAAGGAAATAATGAAAGAGAAGAGTTGTCAGAGGAAACTGGGGGGGTTAAAATAAGCAGTATTTTGTTTCTGGATGAATCAAAGGGCTCTGTCTCCCTATGGCTCAGCCTAGGGTAAGGGTGAAGCTCAAAGAGAAGGAGTGCTTGCAGCTACATCCATGGCTAGGGATTGGAAACGGTTACGTAAAACCAGCCAAGGGCTGATGCTAGAAGTCAGCAGTGGAGAATATTCAGTTCCGGGAGGAAGAGTGATCCCCTGGGGTCTGGTAACCTACATGTCATTAGAGACAGGGTTCAGAGCAAGAGAGAGTACACAGCTACAGCTGAAGGAACTGCAGAGAGGCTGCCAGAGGAAAGGGAAATCTGCCAGAAAAAAAAGTCCATGAGGAATTTTTAGCCTTAGGAAGGGCAAAGGTGCTGCTCAAAGCTCAGCACAGCATTGGAGTTGAAAGAGAGTAAGCCCAGAGCTACTACTGAATGGGGGTTGTAGAGTGTCTTTCAGCATAAAATGAGGGCTGGTTCTCATATTCTTTTGTGAGCATATCTTCTCTAGACAAGATAAGATATCAGGGACATATTGATGCTGTGCCAGTGGAGCAAGGGAACTGCCACGAATGTCTGAAAACTTTCATAATAGCAGATGATGTACATCCTCCTGAGATCAGAGATGAAACTGAGGAGGCAGGTTTTGCATTTGATAACTTCAGGAGAATGCTTTCATGTTTGAAAGAAGAGTTAACATTAACAGACAAAAAAAAGAAAAAAAATCATGCATGTATCAGAAGCTTCTTTCCTGATTAAACAGTTGGACTGTCGAGTGTCCAGCAGATGGTTATAGGCCTACAAATGATACTTTTATAGAAATATAGTAAAGCTGGGAAGCAATAAAATAATGTCAGCAATTGAAGAAACACCTTGTTCATAAAGTGACCTGAAAGAAAGGGTCATTTTTACAGCCAGATTGTGGCAGGATCCTACAGGTTTATTCTGATATCCCTGGCAGTGAGATAGTTGGGAACACTGGAATAGGTTCCCATCCCTGGAGCTGTTTAAAAGAGGTAGAGATGCACTGCTGAGGGGTATGGTTCAGCATCAGACTTGTAGAATTAAATGCTGCTTGGGCTCAGTGATCTTAAAGGTCTTTTCCAACTAAAATGATTCCATGATTCTATATTTTAAAGGAGAAACTATGAGGGTTTGTTCTGTGGTAGAACACCAATTGTGAAAATAACACTGTAGATCTGATCATCACTTGATTTATCTGCAGCAATTTCTGAGAAATGGGAAATTTTTTAGGCAACCATACATTTTGTCAGTGAAAAGACCTTATTTCACCTTAACAGTACATCATGTGTGGGGTTGATCCAGTTTGAGTTTTCTCTTGAACCATAACATGATAGCTGGGGTCAGAGTGGCTGGAGAGCAGCCAAACAGAAAGGGATCTGGGGGTGCTGATTGACACCCGCCTGAACATGAGCCAGCAGTGTGCCCAGGTGGCCAAGAAGGCCAATGGCATCCTGGCCTGCATCAGCAATAGTGTGGTCAGCAGCAGCAGGGAGGTCATTCTCCCCCTGTACTCTGCACTGGTTAGATCACACCTTGGGTACTGTGTCCAGTTCTGGGCCCCTCAATTTAAGAAGGACATTGAGGTGCTTGAGCGTGTCCAGAGAAGGGCAACGAGACTGGTGAGAGGCCTCGAGCACAGCCCTGTGAGGAGAGGCTGAGGGAGCTGGGATTGTTTAGCCTGCAGAAGAGGAGGCTCAGGGGAGACCTTCTTGCTGTCTACAACTACCTGAAGGGTGGTTGTAGCCAGGAGGAGGTTGCTTTCTTCTCTCAGGCAAGCAGCACCAGAACAAGAGGACACAGTCTCAAGCTGTGCCAGGGGAAGTTTAGGCTGGAGGTGAGGAGAAAGTTCTTGACTGAGAGAGTCATTGGCTACTGGAATGGGCTGCCCAGGGAGGTGGTGGAGTCACCGTCCCTGGAGGTGTTCAAGGTGGGTTTGGACATGGCACTTGGTGCCATGGTCTAGTCTTGAGGTCTGTGGTAACGAGTTGGACTTGATGAGCTTTGAGGTCTCTTCTAACCCTGCTGATACTGTGATAACATGATTTGTAAAGCAACAGATGAATCTCCATTTTGAATCCTTCCTATCTTTTGATTTTAAATAAAACAGATGAAAATCATATTTTTTCCCCTGCTATCAACATATATGGAGCCACTCTACATATATGGAGCAGCTCTGCTGTGAGGACAGGCTGAGAGAGTTGGGGCTCTGCAGCCTGGAGAAGAGAAGGCTTCAAGGAGACCTTAAAGTAGCCTTCCAGTATCTNGGCACAGGTTGCCCAGGGAGGTTGTGGCTGCCCCCTCCCTGGAGGTGTTCAGGGCCAGGTTGGATGAGGCCTTGAGTTTGCTGTACTAGTGGGAGGTATCCCTGCCTCTGGCAGGGGGTTGGAACTAGATGATCCTTGAGCTCCCTTCCAACCTTACCATTCTATGATTCTATGATTCTATATCTTCTTCCCATTTATTGCACTATTTCAAAGACTTTTGCTATTGTCATCTGAACATCACAGGATTTCTAATTAATTTTATTCAGTCATTTAAAAGTAATGTTTTGCTGCCTAAAGACAATGATAAGTTTGAGGTCATAATTGCTAGGATTTTAGGAAACTAATTTATTGGTAGCAACGTGGGAGTCCTGATGCCTGAATCAATAGTAAAGTGACTCATGCGTCTCGACTGCCTCTTTGCAAGGGCAGTGCAGACTATTAATTTGTTGATGCTGCAAGCTGCCAGCACTCATGCATATGGAAAGTACACTCAGGCACACATAGAATCATAGAATTGTTTTGGTTGGAAAAGTCAACAAGACCAAGCATTACCTAAATCTACCAAGACTGGTGCTAATCCATGCCCCTCGGCACCAAATTCCTGATTCTTCTAAATACTTGCAGGGATAGGGGTTCAGCTACCTCTCTGAATAGCTTGTTTCAGTCTTTGAGAATCCTTTCAGTGAAGAAGTTTTGTCTAATAGTCAACCTAAACCTTCCTTGCTGCAATTTGAGGCCATGAATAGATTATATTCTTGATGATACCATAATGCTTCAGCTTATTCAGAACACAGAAGTAAACTAAAGTAACTTTAGCTCACAAAAACATCTATATATTCTTTTTAGCAGTAAATAACTTAGTAGGAAGGATTACTCTCTATTACTCTTTCTGTACTCGAATTCATAAGGCTACAATGTGCATTAAGTTTGTGTTTTGTTTGACTTCCAGTTCTATTTTTCTGTTTCTCACCAGGAATTGGAGCTGACTATGAATATTCAGAAATGCACAGAGGAAAACTATCACAGAATCATAGAATAATAGAATAATTTCAGTTGGAAGGACTTTCAGGATCATTAGGTCCAACCATTAGCTGATTCTACCAAGTCTGGTGCTAAACCATGACCCTCAGCACCGTATCTATACATTTTGGTGGTAATGCAACCACCTCCCTGGGAAGCCTGTCCCAGCCTTTGAGAACCCTTTCAGCCAAGAAGTTTCTTCTAGTATCCAAACTAAACCTTCCATGGCACAACTTGAGCCCTATAAATCTTTGTGTTCTGAAAACACCCAGAGTCTAAAGCTTTCTACAATTTCAGGAGCAATTATCATTATCTTTTGGATTTTACTTCAATGGTTTGGAGCTACTGTCTTACTACATGCACTGTTAACATGCTTTAAATGACCACTGATCTCCAACTCTGGAAGGTACCAGCAGATGTAGGCAAATAAAATCATATCAAACAGATTATTTTTAACATCTATTATACTTGCCTACTTATAATGACATACACTTTCAATATTTATCATGACAATGGGTCAACTTTTGATATTTTGCCTTTGACTTCAAAGCAAATTCAGGCAGATACAAGAAAATCCACTCCAAGATCAAGCTGTCTACTAGAAAAATCCTAAAATAGACTACAGATTCATAGGTGAATTAGATCATTCATCTCTGCTTTTTCTTTTACATCTTTGATCATATGGAAAAGCTGCAATTCTAAGTGAAAAAAGAACTGCCTGTAATTTAAGGAAAGAATTCTTTTCAGACTGAAGACTGAGATCAGAGAAACCAATGAATCCATTCTCGTTCATTATGTTTTCACTCTTCTTGTCAAGAATATTTCTAAGAGCTTTTAAACCTACATCTTTTCATTTCCAGATGATTTTTCCTTCAGATCTTGAATAACCCCACCTGGAGTACTGTGTGCAGCTCTGGAGCCCTCAGCACAGGAAGGAGATGGAACTGTTGGAGTGGGTCCAGAGGAGGGCCACGAAGATGCTCAGTGGACTGCAGCAGCTCTGCTATGAGGACAGGTTGAGAGAGTTGGGGCTCTGCAGCCTGGAGAAGAGAAGGTTTCAAGGAGACCTGATAGCAGCCTTCCAGTACCTGAAGGGGGCCTACAGGAAGGCTGGGGAGGGACTAGTTACAAAGTCTTGTAATGACAGGACAAGGGGCAATGGGTTTAAAATGGCAGAGGGGAGATTTAAACTGGATATTAGGAGGAAGTTCTTTCCAGTGAGGGTGGTGAGACACTGGAACAGGTTGCCCAGGGAGGTTGTGGCTGCTCCCTCCCTGGAGGTGTTCAAGGCCAGGTCAGACGAGGCCTTGAGTAACCTGTACTAGTGGGAGGTGTCCCTGCCTATGGCAGGGGGTTGGAACTAGATGATCCTTGAGGTCCCTTCCAACCTTACCATTCTGTGATTCTATGAATATAAAGGTTAATTAAATTAATTTGTTCTCATTCATTATGTTTTGACTTTTCTCCTGGAAGAATATTTCTAAAAGGTTTTAAGCCTGCATCTTTGGGTTTCAACCTAATTTTTCTTCAAGTCCTGACTGTGAAGGTTGGTAGAACATTGTTACGTATTTTGTTAATACTTGCACGCCTTGCAGTTTGATGAAAGTGCAGAAAATCTTTGGTTAGAATAATCTACTGATAGCAGGTAGTTTTTCAAACACAATCAATGTGACAGTGCAGAAGCACACAGGGGAAAAAAAATTGATCTAAGTTAAAAA
>VWZE01012068.1:55048-72355 GCA_013396675.1 Eubucco bourcierii | reverse complement strand
TAAATAAAAAAAAAAAAAAAAAAAAAAGTACCTGGTAACTTTATTTGGATGATTAATAGGACATCACAGAAGTCGAGCAACAGACATTTATTAATGATGAGAGAAATGGAAATGCCAAACAGAAAAGTGAAAGGAATGCTAACTCCTGAAAGTAAAGCTGTGCCAGGAGACAGGGGGGACATAAGGGAGCCCTGCCAGTAGAAAGGAAGGACATATGGAAGCTGCTGGAGCAGTGGCACATCTGTCGTTACTAATGTTAGAGGACATTTGGAGTTATAGGTAAGGAGAGATCAGTGTTCAGAACTGAAAAAAGCTGCTGGACTGGTGTAAGACAGGGGAAGCTGGTAGCTGGGTATTCAGAAGAGTTTGGCCCATGAACTACAGCATCCAAAGACAGAAATGTCCTTGGGCTGGATCTTGTTATTTCATTTCTCAGTCAGTGAGATCTACAGTAATCCATTCAGAGATGGAAACAAAGTGAAGCTAGGCAAAGGCAGAGAGAAAGCAAAGTCTGCCTTCCCTTTCTAGGACTGGAAGGACTGCTCTCTCCACAATGTTTCCTCTCTTGTCACACTTCACCTCAATCACTGATTAAAAGGAACAAAAAACTTCCACTGAAAGATAGAAACCTATAAAAGAAAACTGCATGATTCACTGAGGTTATGCTCTGGTTCCTGGCAGCACAAGGTAGAACTGCAGGATTCAGACAGGAAATGTGTCTGTGTCCAGACAGCCTTTAGCTCATCCATATAGCTCCAGAATTCCCCTTGGATGGTGAAAGTGAGGTTTTAGATAGGAGTTTCAGGCATAGCATATACTGAGCACAGTGCTGAAGCTGGGCAGACACATCACCCAAAGCCACCAACAATTAATCCCTTATTGTTTCTAAATCTTCTATCAGTGATCAGCATAGAATAATAGAATCATTAATGTTGAAAAACACCTCTAAGATCATCAAGTCCAACTATCAACCCGACACCACCCATGACCACCAAATCATGTCCCAAAGTGCCATGTCCACACATTTCTTGCACACCTCCAAGGATGGTGACTCTACCACTTTCCTGGGCAGCATGTTCCAATGCCTAGCCACTCTTTCAGTGCAAAAGTTTTTCCTAATATTCAACCTAAACCTCCCCTGGTGCAACATGAGGTCATTACCTCTTCTCTTAAAGAGATGGAACCTTAAGCTGAAGGTTTCAGTTTGTTTGACATCTCTAATTAGGGAGTTACAGAACTGTTGAGATCCTTTGAGATCATCAAGTCCAACCTCTCACCTAGAGTTCATAATCCCAACACTACTGCTAATCTGCTACCACTAAACCACATCCCTCAGCACCACATCCATGTATCTTTTAAACACCTTCAGAGCAAGTGACTCCATCACCTCCATGGGCTGCCTGTTCCACTGCATGAGAATCCTTTTGCTGTAGGTTTCACTGAAATATGTAATTGTAATGAATATATAGTGGGAGGTGTTCCTGCCTATGGTAGGGGGTTGGAATTAGGTGATCCTTGAGGTCCCTTCCAACCTTACCATTCTGTGATGATTCAATGATATAATTGCAGTGAGCTTTGCAGAGCTTTCAAATACTGGCAGAAGCTGTAGCTGGGTATGCTAAAGCAGACTACAGTTACAAATATCAGAAAGGGACTAAAACCACTAAAATGTCTGAATTTTCTTAGTGTCATCATCAATATATATGTCACAGAAAATTCTCTAAGAGCAAAATCATATCAGCTAAGATCAGTTTTATAATACATTGACAATTTAACACTTAAATTCCCAGCAATTTGTGTGGGCAGTATTTTGTATACTGATGTTAGATCAATCCAGCAGGCTTTCTGTTGGAGATGCTATTTGGAGTGAGCAGACAGTTTTCCTAAGTGATGCCAACTGTAGGAGCAGATGTATGGATGCATTCATTTTAGGAGTTATTTGCTGATATTATTTTAAGAAAATGACACAAGAAAGTGTCATTAATAGATACACACCTGAAGGCTTCAGGGAGAGTAAATCTGTTATAATCACAACTCAAATTCTTTATTATTCAGCTACAAAATAGTAAGAAAAACTGTCCCAGTGTAATTGCTTTTCCTTCAGGAAAGAACTATTGATGACATTTTTTTTTCTCTTGGTGACTGTTTGTCGTGGTAGGCCTAAAAAAGCCAAGTGGGCTTGTACGTGTCCTGGCTTGCCCAGGCATGCTCCTCTGCTCCCCCTCCTTCTGTGCTGGGGGTGGTGGCCCTGGGAAAGGGGACAAAAGCCCCAACTTCACCTAATATGACAAACTGCCATCCTGATTGGCTAATCTATGTCCAAAGGCCCATCAGTCTTGGGCTGAATGGATATAAAGGGACCAGCAGGTAACACAAGGTACTCTCTGCTATTGTATTCTGCCTGCTTACTACTGCATTGATGGTGAGCTGAGGCTCTGATGCCTCCACACGTTTGGCCTGCACAGTCAGCGTAACACTCTGCCAGGACTACACATCGCAAGACATCTGCCTGCACATGAGGGCCTGCTGCCAAGAGAGCCAGGGCAAGGTCAGAGATGTCTGCCTCCTTTTTCTGAAGCACCCAGGAGCCTGAGGAAACTCCAAAGCCTCTAACAGCTTCCGACTCGGCAGCAGCCCTGCCATGTGCTTTGGGTATTGTCCCAGGATATTTTTGTAAGTACTTCAAGCCTCTTGTAATCACTAATTGCCTTCTGCCATAAGCAGAAAGGAGCTTCCTGCGTCCATCCAGTGGCTAAGCAGCATAACTAACTGCAAGCGGTGTAAGGGACTGCACAAACTTTCTCTGCCAGTAAAATCATTTGCTTATGCTATTGCCTTTAAAGTGTTCCAGTTTTGCCTGTTCCCTCTTTATATAAATTTCCAAACTGTGAATTTTTTGAACCTTGTATATAAGTTTTGTGGTGAGATTTAATGTTAATAAACAGTTTTCATAGTTACTAACAGTCTCTGCCTGGACATTGAAATTAATATCATTGTTAATTTTGAATCTTTTCATTACACTCTTTAGTACAAATACTGACATTTCAGTGTTCTTGGCATTTCAAACTACAGCTCATATCACTTGCACTGTTTAAAGATTCCATTAGCCTTCCATAATAGAATTTTTTTTTTTTGCTTAAGAGACTCTTTGACAACAATGAAGTCTTTCCAGGTCTCATGGGTAAGCTTGGGTGTAATCCAAGGCCAGTTAAAGCTCACCAAATATTTCCTTCCCTCAACAGATTTTAATTTGGATCCTATGTTTCTCAGCGTCTCGGTTCTTCTCTTGCATAATAAAGTTAGTCACACTACCATACCTTAATGGCGTTGAGGAGGTAAACCCATGGACATCCAGTGAAGCACTCAGATATCACAAAGCAGTTGGAAACACAATTAAGCACATGGCTGAATGTCCCTAGCTAGAAACTGGAATCAGAGAGGTAATGACACTTTATCTCTCTGAAAAATCACGTGGGGATTTGGATTTGATGCAAGTCACCACAGTCTCTGCCTCAGACATATTTACTGAGTCGTTCTACATGGCTAAGCACCCTATTTCACTCTAACGAAGCTATGCATCAATGGAGTGAAAGCATCTGGTTTGTGAAGCAGTTTGTAAATATTCTGCATGGAGAACTAGAGTCATGGCAGATTCTGCTCTTTTTCTTTCTAATGAATGTATAAATTGTGGAAGCAAATAAAATAGCTGCAACAAGAAAAGGATTGTTTGATGTTGTTATTATCCGAATTTCCAAAGTACAGGCTAATCTCTTTAAACAGTTTGTAGGAGTTTTGTTTGCTTCCTCTCACTCCATTTGCTGAATTATTTTTTATGGATTATATGCCATAATAACAGCTAAAGATATCAATGCCTATTAATCTCCAAATACAGTGAGAGAATAATGTAAATCCAATGAGGTTTTGCTTGGCTTGTTTGTCAATGTGAGAGTATTTAGTACCGAATATTAGGGCAATTTTCTTTCTCTAGGATATATCTGTGCCATTATGTAGTGCCAGTCAGCTTTACAGAGGTAGACTCCCAGTTCATTTAACTCACTGGTTTTTTCACTAGGAAACAGTCTTGCTGTGCAGCATGAAGAAATCTAGCAGCATGACAACAGAACAGGTGAAAAAAAAAAACCTTGTTAATGAGAAACACCCAACCTGTCAGGGTCATGGCTGCAGAAGCAAAGCATTCAACAATTAATTCAGAAGACTGTGATGGCCAGAAGAAAACAGAAAGGAAACCTTCTGATTCATTCAGGAGACTAGGCAAGTTTGAATATGAGGTTTGACAGGCTCATGCAAATGTGAGTGATTTTATGCAAGCTAATAGAATAACATACTGAAGTAGAGTTTGCCTTTAATTAGAGCTGGCAAGCTGGAAGGAAAGCCCATTAAGCCTGGAAGCTTGTAAGGTTCATGGCGTGTTAGACCACCCCAGAAAGAATTAAATTTCCAAAGGTTTTCTACTCTTCCAGGAGCTCTCCCACATCAAGAACAAAATTTGTCAATTATCAACAATATAGAATGTAATTGGGAGAAAAAATTGTATCATAGAATCATATAATGGTAAGGTTGGAAGGGACCTCAAGGATCATCTACTTCCAACCCCCTGCCAGAGGCAGGGACCCCTCCCACTAATACAGGTCACTCAAGACCTCATCCAAATTGGCCTTGAACACCTCCAGGGAGCGAGCAGCCACAACCTCCCTGGGCAACCTGTTCCAGTGCCTCACCACCCTCACTGGAAAGAACTTCCTCCTAACATCCAGTCTAAATCTCCCCTCTGCCAGTTTAAACCCATTGCCCCTTGTCCTGTCATTGCAAGACCTTGTAATTAGTCCCTCCCCAGCCTTCCTGTAGGCTCCCTTCAGATACTGGAAGGCTACTCTAAGTTCTTCTAGAAGCCTTCTCTTCTCCAGGCTGAAAAGCCCCAACTCTCTCAGCCTGTCCTCATAGCCTGTCCAGCTGCTCCAGCCCTCTGAGCCGCTTCAACACTTCCATGATTGATTAATTCTCTGGGAAAAAATCCCCAAAACCAGAAAAAGAAAAGCAATCTTTCCTTGCCATTCCTTGTCCCTGGCCACTCAAAGGGGAAAAACTGTGCCACAGATCTCTTCTTGTTTCTTGCGGTGGTTTGAGGGGTTCCAGGTTATTCCAGGTTACTTTAAGAAGCCCACAGACACAAAGCCCATTCCAGAGGACAGACCTGTTATTCCTGGATATCATAATTTTGTTATTCAGTCCCATAATCCTGCTAACACTTTATAAGTGGGCAGCAAAGTCAATTCATTCTCTTTTCTCCCTTCCTTTTGGATCTCCAGAGGGATTCTTACCTGGGTAACTATGTAGTGTAAAACCTGCCTGCAATCTTCAAGGCCACAGCTGTGGTGAATTTCCAACCATGTAATTCAGGCCCACTTGGGCCACACTGAGAGACAATGGTGGCCATGGGAGGGGGAGAAAATGAGCACTAGGGTTTGGTGGTTTAGCTTGGTTGGGGGGAAGGTTTTGGGGGAATTTTCATGTATCCTGTATCTGTATTAGGTATTAAGGATTCATATGTGCCGTATCTTTTCATGCACATCTTTTAAATACAACTTTTCTGTATTCCACTCCAATTCAGCAAGAGCATTACCGTTTTACTGCCTTCTTTCCTTAAAAGAGTAAACTAAAATAATCTAAGTCTGTCATGCTCTTAAACAAAAAAACTATGACATTACCCATCAGAATCTCAAGCTACGCCAGGGGAAGTTTAGGCTGGAGGTGAGGAGAAAGTTCTTCACTGAGAGAGACATTGGATACTGGAATGGGCTGCCCAGGGAGGTGGTGGATTCAGTGTCCCTGGAGGTGTTCGAGGCGTGTTTGGACGTGGCACTCGGTGCCATGGTCTAGTCTTGAGGTCTGTGGTAACGGGTTGGACTTGATGAGCTTTGAGGTCTCTTCCAACTGTGATAGAAGCTTTCAGGAGTGTGGGAATGAGTGTCAGAGACATTAGGGCTAGTCAGCAAAAAATTTAGAAAGCAATGGCATAAACTTATAGACAACCAGATCCTTCACAGTGGAACTGTAGAAATGCAGTTGAAGAAGTTGAAGGTAAATCCTAGAAATCTGTGTTTAACTCCTTTAGGCTAAACAGTGAAAATGGAAGAACTGTGAAAATAAATGGAGCAGATGGCTGAAGAACAGATAGCCTATCTCCTCAAAGATAAGGGGAGAGATAGTGTTCCCATTAAGCTTAGCAGTTTTCAAGTCAGAAAGTGGAAAAAGAAGGGGGAATAGAGAGACTGTAGTCTAACTAGAGTGTTCTGCTGTTCAGTGAGCACAGGGAAGGCTGTTCTACCTCAGCTGCCCAGCAAAGCACAGCTCTCCAGCCATACTAGAAGCAGCATGTAATGTATGGATTTGACAGGACTTTAATATCCCTAAGCATTCGGTGATAATTCATGTAAATAGGCATAGATCCTGTGTCCTGGCATTGGTACAAAAATTACCTTGGTTTGCTCCGCATGGAAAACAAAATGAAATCTTGGAAGTCATAAAGGACAATGAAACTGGTCGAGGGTCTGAAGAACAGGTCTGGTGAGAAGCAGCTGAAGAAACTGCAGTTGTCTAATCTGGAGAAAAGGAGACACAGGGCAGACCTTCTGGCTCTACTACCTGAAAGGAGGTTGGAAATAGGTGGGTACTTGTCTCTTCTCCCTAATAACAAGGGATAGGTCAAGAAGAAACAGCCTCAAGTTGCATCAGGGAGGTTTGGGTTGGTTATTAGAAGAAACCTCTTAACTGGAAGGGTTCCCAAAGACTGAAGCAGGCTCTCCAGAGAGCCAACTGAATCCCTAGCCCTGAAGGTGCTTAAAAGCTCCAGAGATGTGGTGCTGAGGGACATGGTTTAACATCAGCCTTGGTAGAGTTAGATAATGGTTGGACTTGATAATCTTAAAGATCTTTTCCAACCAAAACTATTCTATGATTCTGTGACTGCTGCTTTTTTACTGCCATTGAGAAACTTAACTTACAGAAAATTAAAATGAATGGTTTTCTTATCTGAGTGATCTACTTTTTAAATCCCAGGATGTGTCATTTCAGAGAGAGCTCTCTGTGGTCATCTCAGATCAGACAATCCTAATTTGTTAAGAAAAGAAAACATAAAGAATTTAAATTAAGAAATGCTTAAATTATTTTAAATGTATTCCGGTTTAAACGGAATTATTTTTAAATCCATCTGGCTGCCCTTCTTTATGTCAAAGTCTTATTAAAGGGAAATTGTTATGAATTTTATATATGAAAAGTTGCAAGCATTTTGGTTACATAGGCTGAATCAAATTACAGAGAGACAGCCAGTGTTCATTATGCCTTCACTTATTAAAAGGGTACAAAATGTTTATTAACCCATTAAAAAAATCACATTTAGGCCTGAAGAAACTTAATTCACATCATGCTCATGGAGGATATGATTATTTTACAGCTAGAGTTCTAAGTAATTAATATGCTCCAGAACATTTATCTAAATGAGATTAACTAGAGTCAATTACAGCAAGTAACTAACAGGCAATTTACATGTGAGAAGCCAACTGCTATTTGTTGTCAGAAGTAGCTGCCAAAACAGGGCCTCAGAAGCTCTAATGACATTTAGAAGAAAAATAATTGGGCTTTCACCTTCCCTTTCAAAAATGAGCTTAACCTCTCGGCTTAGGTACAATTCCTTGGTGCTAGTATCCCTAGAAACTTACGGATTTCAAACTCTCTTAGTGACTTTGAGAACATCCCTTAAGAAATCTGTGATGGTTGTGTTACATTTGCATCTTTTCAGTATCATAAGATGCATGCTTATGAAAAGTAGTAAGTGAGCTCCTTTGTCCTGCTTATTTTCCCCCACTTCAGGTGAAAATTACTGAAAGAGGCTGCATGCATGCTTGTTGGGAGCCATTTTGAGAATACAGCAAAATGGGGTGGAGAAAGGCTGAGTAGGGAGAAGAATATGATTTGGTTAGAGAGGAGAAAAAGGTGAGGAAAGGGTGAAAGAGCAGTATCCTACAGGAGGGCAGGTTGCAGCAGTGGGGAGCTCATTTGTAGTGAGATGCAGAACCAAAACCAAGCCTCAGAAGTGACAGAAAACTGATTGTCAAAGGGAAGGGCTGAGATCTTCCTGGGGTAAGGCCATGTGGAGTTTGTGCAGCTAGGAAAGCCTTTTAAAATGTGACTTGAAAGAAAAGTATGAAGGTGTTGGTGGCCTAGAAAATACACAGGTGGCAAGTGGAAAGAAAAAGTTTTCAAGTCTTTTGTTACTGTCTGCCTTTTTCACCTTTTTGTCACATAAGAAGTAGGTCCTTAGCCACCAGAGCTAACTTTGTAGTTGATCTTGCCTTGGAACAAGCCCTAGAGGATCTCCAAGGTCCCTCCCCAGCCCAATTTATTGTACAATCCTGTAAGAGCACAACTCCTCCTAAGATGACTTAATGTCTCAAACTTTGTCTAGGCACAACTTTGTGACCTGGGGTGTAGAGTGCGGAAAGCCTGTCTGGAGTGGGAAGGGGTGAAATGCAGCATGGACCTGCTCCCTCCTAGCCTGAGGCAAGGCCTGCTCTTTAAGGAAGTTAACAAGGGGAAGGTAGGATGATGTCTTTTTGGAGGTGCAAGCTGTGACATGAACTTACTTCTCAAGGAGACAAAAGTGCTTTGACAAAAAAAGGAAGCTTCAATACTATGCATGTTTGAGGTTTACTTCCTCTTTCTCCCCAGCCCCAGAGAACAATCTCACTGGCTAACCCTCATGAACAGGTAGGATGCCATCTGTTTGGAGGACTATTGATTTCCATTGGTAAATGTTTACCTCTAGGGTGATGAGAAGTTCCACCCAAGTACCTACACATAGATACCTAACATGGAGGATAAAGCATTTAAAACAAACCCACCAGCTGGGGACTGCAAGCTGTATCCTTTATAGCTCAAGGACACTGATGGTGTAGATGGGGACAATCTTCTTAGCTGAGCCTCTAGGGACAGGACAAGGAGTAATAATTTTAAACTAAAAGAAGGTAAATTTAGACAAGATACAAGAGCAGAAATTCTTTACAGTGAAGGTGGTAAAACACTTGCCAAGGTTGTCCAGAGTGATGGCAGAGGCCTCCATCTCTGGAAACATTCAAAAGTGGCTGGGATGGACCTCTAAGCAACCTGATGTAATTAAAGATATCCCTGCTCACTGCAGGAAGGTTGGACTAGATAATCTTTAAAGGTCATTTCAAATCCAAATAATTTTGCAATTCTATGAAATATCCTACACAAGTAGGTGCCTGATCTCCACAGAAGACTCCAAATCTCCCTAGTTTGTTTCTGTAGCTAGGAGTCTCAGACAGAGAAACATAACGAGTATCTTGCCAAGATAAACTTGCCAAGACAGAGCAGAAAAACAGTCTCAGAAGTATGATATCCTGACTCTGCCTTCTTGTAAAACTTTCTGTTTCAGAATAAAAATAAGCCTCAGCTTATTGTACTGGGTGACATCTGTAGCACTGAGCCAGGCACTTTTGCAGAAAAGCAGCATTTAAAACCTGTTTCTGTCCTTGGTTCTTTGCTGACCAATGTACTCTGTCATTGAAACACAAAGGAACACAGAATCCCCCCAACCACTCAATAAAGTGGTTTTGGTTTGTTGGTTTTTTCACTTCCCCACTCTTCAAAAGGGACTTTTGAGAGTAAGTACTGCTTAAAAGTAGTGTATGGTCTGGAAGTTACAGCATCATCCAGGGAGGTAGGGAAGTGAGGTTGAAGCTTTTAGGGACAAATATATTCTACTCAGGTCTCCTGTGAGCTAAGGGGCTATTTGGAGTAAAAGCAGGGTAGATTACAATGCCCACATTTTTAAGAAGAAGGAATGTGCCTATTGGGCTTCCTGAGGCTGCTTGCTTTTCTCAGCTTTTGCAGCTATCTGAAGGGTCTATAAACAGGCCAGAGGCACTTTGTCCACCAGCTTTAAGTCAGTGCCTCATGTCTGTAGTGTCTCATGAGCCCAGGTCAGGGACTGTAAAAGAGAGATTTTCAGAGCACATTTTCTTGTATGAGTCTTCCAAGAAAAAGACCTAGTTTTTAGATTCAGGTTTGCTGTATGAGGAGGCAAAACCATATTTAGTCATGTTGAGTCTGATGTTGCCACAGCATTTATGGTCCTGACATAGCTGTGTGCTAAGAAGCAAGGTAAACAAAGTCCTTTATTCTTCAAGTACTATGCCAATGGTGATTTAGACCAACTTGAACTCATAGCTTGCTCACACACTCTCTACCAGACTGCATTTACTTGTCTGCAACTACTTGTTGACAAGTTACTTGTCTGTAAATTGCTTTTCTACAAGTACTTACTACAGTAGCTGCCTGCACTGTTGAGGCCTGCACAGCCATGTAACAGCTGCACACATAGATGAGGATCTTGTGGTTCCACAGAAGCTCTGCTTTGTGATCCTCATGAGCACCATGGTGTTTACATGTCTGTAGGATTTGGCAGCTATTAATCAGGACTTTCATGCTCTCCACTTGGGATTGGGAGATCTCTGCTCTGCCATCTAACCTTTAGCAAAGTCCTTTTTGGAGATGAGACTCTGTGTAATTTTGCAGCTGAGTAAATGTCACATATTCTCAGTAAATGATAAACCAGGCATTTTTAATAATAGAGTTGAAAGGGAATGGGAAAGATCATACAGCCCATCTCATTCTTTGAAACCAGGAGAAACATTACATCCACCATCCCAAATATTTGTCATGTCTGAGGTTAATGTGCATCTGTTGCTGAAGTTCCAGATTTCTACACAGTGCTTGGCTATTCTCACCATAAGAAAATGTTCATTATGCTAAACCTAAATCCTTAATGTGACTAGAGACCATAGGAGATAAATTATATAATTCATAGAGTTTTTCATGCATAATTGGCTTTTCAGAATAAGCTCTGTTCCTTAAAACCCCACCAATGACTTCAGTTTTTGTGTCTTTCTTTCATACAAGTTGGTTGTTGTTTTTTTTTTTAATGTGATCCAGATTACTTCTCCCAGAAAATTCCTTTAAATAGTTATTTTCTGGTACATCACTTCATTAGTGAAATGTTCTCAATAAAAATTACTATTTTATACCAGTCTATTCTCATAATGCCCAGTGCGGGTTTGCAGCAGAAACATAACAATCCTTGTCCTAAAATAGACAGAAAAATGCCCAGCAGGGGTTTCAGCAATGTTTTGGTGTATTTCTGAAAGCCTGATTTAACATTTCCATTTCTTTCAGGATTAGCTATTATCTAATAGCTGTCACAGGGGATCAAAACTCAGGTCTGATTTACTCGTTGTGCCATCTTTTACAGTAGCAGGGTAAAAACGTGTTTTGCCTGGTCACTGATGGCATTACACATGTGTATGATTTTCAATCCCCTTTACTCTGCTCTTGCCAGACCCCACCTGGAGTACTGTGTGCAGTTCTGGAGCTCCCAGCACAGGAAGGACATGGAAGTGTTGGAGCAGGTCCAGAGGAGGCCACGAAGATGATCAGAGGGCTGCAGCAGCTCTGCTATGAGGACAGACTGAGAGAGTTGGGGCTCTGCACCCTGGAGAAGACAAGGCTTCCAGGAGACCTTATAGTAGCCTTCCAGGATCTGAAGAGGGCCTACAGGAAGGCTGGGGAGGGACTATTGACAAGGTCTTGCAATGACAGGACAAGGGGCAATGGGTTTAAACTGGCAGAGGGGAGATTTAGACTGGATGCTAGGAGGAAGTNGAAGGTGTCCTTGCCTATGGCAGGGGGTTGGAACTAGATGATCCTTGAGGTCCCTTCCAACCTTACCATTCTGGGATTCTCTGATTTCCTTTATGAGTTGAAAGAACCTAGTCCTGTAATCTCCATTTGTATGAAAACATTCCTGCATTTGGACAGACACTTCTAGTTTTTTTTCTTTCCCAGGCAGCTCAACAACTCTAATGACAGGTCCAAACACTTCCATGTTTTATTTCTAAATGAAGCCAATAATGAAGAATTGCATTTAGAGTATACGAAATAGGAGAAAACCTCAAATTTTTACATCTGGGTTTGTTTGTTGTTTTTGTTTTGTTTTGTTTTTAAGAGGACACAGTCTCAAGGTGTGCCAGAACAGGTTTAGGCTGGATGTTAGGAAGAAGTTCTTCATGGAAAGAGTAATTGGACATTGGAATGGGCTGCCTGCAGAGGTGGTGGAGTCACCATCCCTGAAGGTGTTTAAAAGGAGACTGAATGAGGAACTTAGTGCCACGGTTTAGTGAATTAGAAGGGCTAGGAGATCATTGGACTCAATGATCTCAAAGGTCTTTTCTGACCTGGTTAATTCTGTGATGTTGTGATCTGTGTCACAGGATTACAGAACTGTTTCAGCTAAAAAAGACCTCCAAGTTCACCCAGTCCAACCATCAACCTAACACCACCATGGCCATTAAACTGTGTCCCAAAGTGCCATCTCCACACATTTCTTGAATACCTCCAGGGATGGTGACACTACCACTTCCCTGGGCAACCTATTCCAATGCTTGACCACTCCAGTAAAGAGCCATGCCAGATTCCAGAAATAAGACTGTGACTGTGCCTTGCTTACTCCAGTAAATAAATTTGCTGCATGCTAGGCTCACTCTAGTTAATTTATTTGCTTCATTCTTCCATTCTTGTTTATTTTTCCAAATGCCACAGCTTTACAAACAAGTTCCACAATATAAGAAGATATTTTCCAAAAGTAGTTTCGATTTACTTAAAATCTTCTGCCTGGAAGTATCCTTGACTGTAACTAGCTCTTCCATTTTAATAATATTAAGAAATATCAATGCCATATTCACAAATATTGATACTATATTAACAAATATTCTGGGGTTGGACTTGGTGATCTCTGGAGGTCCCTTCCAACCCATACTACTCTATTGTTCTATGATTCTGTGTAAGTCCTTTGTGACAGATTTTTTTGTTTTAGAGTTCTTTACTTAGAATCATAGAATCATAGAATGGTAAGGTTGGAAGGGACCTCAAGGATCATCTAGTTCCAATCCTCTGCCATAGGCAGGGACACCTCCCACTAGTACAGGTTACTCAAGGCCTCATCCAACCTGGCCTTGAACACCTCCAGGGAGGGAGCAGCCACAACCTCCCTGGGCAACCTGTGCCAGTGCCTCACCACCCTCACTGGAAAGAACTTCCTCCTAACATCCAGTCTAAATCTCCCCTCTGCCAGTTTAAACCCATTGCCCCTTGTCCTGTCATTGCAGGACCTTGTAAATAATCCTTCCCCAGCCTTCCTGTAGGCCCCCTTCAGATACTGGAAGGCTACTATCAGGTCCCCTCGAAGCCTTCTCTTCTCCAGGCTGAAGAGCCCCAACTCCCTCAGCCTGTCCTCATAGGAGAGCTGCTCCAGCCCTCTGATCATCTTTGTGGCCCTCCTCTGGACCCGCTCCAACACTTCCATGTCCTTCCTGTGCTGAGGGTTCCAGAACTGCACACAGTACTCCAGGTGGGGTCTGACGAGAGCAGAGTAAAGGGGCAGAATCCCCTCCCTTGCTCTGCTGGCCACGCTGCTCTTGATGCAGCCTAGGACTCGGTTGGCTGTCTGGGCTGCATGTGCACACTGCAGGCTCATGTTGAGCTTTTCATCAACCCAGACTCCAAGGTCCTTTTCCTCAGGGCTGCTCTCCAGCCATTCACCACCCAGCCTGTATTTGTGCTTGGGATTGTGCCTACCCAGGTGCAGGACCTTACACTTGGCCTTATTGAATTTCATCAGGTTGGCCTGGGCCCACCTCTCCAGCCTGTCCAGGTCCCTCTGGATGACATCCCTGCCCTCTAGTAAGTTGACTGTGCCACACAGTCGACTTGTGCCACACATCTGCTTCATCTCCTCTGGATTCTCCCTTTCTGAACTGAAGAACCTTAGCTCTTGCACTACAATTACTAATTAGAGGACCTAATTACCAGAATGCATAGACAGATAATTTCAATTTCAGGATCTACCTACCTTGTCATCTTGTTATTGGAGTGTCCTTTTTGCAAGTGACATAGTTGCAGTGAATTCCTACTTGCTTCTTTTAGTTTTGTTTTGTTGTGGTTTGGGTTTTTTTTTCTTTTATGTTAATTTGGAATCAAAATAAGTCAGGGAATAAATAATTTCTGCTGCCACTGTGCTAGTGAAAAATTGGTAGATGAAAGCATTTGGAATTGTTTCCCCATTTTTTTGCCACTTTAAAAAAAAAATGTTATTTTAGTAACTGACTGCAAACTTTAAATATTTACTTTAAAACTTTAAATGAGAACTCCTGCTGTAGCAAAAGGATGATAAACGTATTGTAGATGGTACTTGCATTAGCTGCTGAACTAAGAACAATTATTTCCTTGAATAAAGGATGGCATGGTTTGGCAAAAACAGCACATTTCAACAAAGACAACAGGTGCTAGTCATTTAAAATCAAAGCAGAACACAGGAGGCTGCACTTGAACTTAAGGAGAAACTTCTTTACTTTGAGGGTGCCAAAGCACTAGACCAGGGTGCCCAGTGAGGTGGTGGAATCTCCTTCTCTGGAGTCTTTCAAAACCCACCTGGTTCTGGTCCTTTGCAACCTGCTCTGTGTGACCCTGTTTTAGAAGGACTTTGAAAGACTGGGTATAAATGAACTCCAGAAAATTATGTCCCTGAGTGTCAGGATATGCATTTAATATTAGAGAGCTGATAGTGCAAAGTTAAGATAATAGTCCAATTAAATCACAACTTCTAATGGAATCTTCACCTCCATGGATCTGTTTATTTAAAACAGTGCTTCAGAGGATATGATCATCTTTTTTATCTAGCACATTGAATGCTTAATTTTGTCAATCTCAAACAGGAAAAGCTTTGTTTCCTAAGACTACACAAGTAGAAAAACATGAATTCTGCATTTTCAATCTAAGCCTTTTTTTCTAAATCTCATTCAAAGTACAGGATGCATTATATGTGTTCAAAGAAAACAACCCTCTGAAGGCAGCAGGTAATGAAGGGATTCCATCTACATTTTCTCCTGTTTGCAGGTTCTTCAACATGCTGGGAAAAATTATCTCATCAATTTGAGGAGCTTTTAATGGCCTCTTTTTAAAACAATCGTGAACTAATAGACACTTTTCTTTCTAAATATCTGCACAATGGACTAAATCAGCAGAGTTCCTCTGGTCAATTATTTTCCATTCTGCTATTCACAAACCAGAAAGTCATTCTAAGGAGTGGAGCACACATTAACGTTTTCATGGGAAATTGATATGAAGAAGAAGTATTTTTCCATTTTCTTTTTCCCTAGGCTAATTAATCTGATTTAAGCAATCTACTTACATAAGCAGGAGGCAGCTAATCATCCTTCTGAAGCAGAAAGTGTAAGTTTGGTAACAAGACACCCACCTGTCAAAATCAACCACTCACATTTGAAACAGAGTCTTATTTTTAAAGCTGACAAGATGGACAGCCCTGAGCCCTCTGAGTGAAATACATGAAATTGAAAATAAATCCAAACCGAGTTCACCTAAATACAGTGTCTTCATCTCAGGAATCCCGCTCTCATCATTCTGTACATATTTACTACCCTGAAAACTTCAATTTTAAAGAGAATAAATCAGGTATGTTTGCTGTTTGAGTAAGGAATGGAAATGTCTGTAGCTTACTGCCTAATTTACCATGTAACAGGATTAATGTGTGTTTTTGTACTGCAGAATGTTGAAGTAGACAAAAACAGTACATAGATGGGTTAGGATTTGAGGGAAATCTCTGAAGGTACCAGTGGCATCTGCCTTCAAGAGGTGGGTGGATTATATTCACAAAAATGACATGTGTTCAAGTAAATAAATAAAAATCAGGTTTCACATCAGACTGAAAAGATTTGCTTTTTGAGCTTATCTGGATTTCTCTACACGATTCTGTTACCACCAGGAAAAGAAACACCAACACTACCTTTACGTAGAAGGTTTCCTGTCTCCTATGTAAGTATGGTGAGCACATAGAATGGTAGAGGTTGGAAGGAACCTCTGCAGGTCTCTAAGTCCAAATACATAGCTCCAGCAAGGCAAGATATTGTCCTCGGCCTGGAGAAGAGAAGGCTTTGAGAAGAACTTGGAGTGGCCTTTCAGTATCTGAAGGGGGCCTACAGGAAGGCTGGGGAGGGACTAGTTACAGGGTCTTCTAATGACAGGATGAGGAGTAATGGGCTTAAAACTGGTAGAGGAGAGATTTAAAGTGAATGTTAGGAAGAAGTTCTTTACAGCGAGGGTGGTGAGGCACTGGCACAGGTTGCCCAGGGAGGTTGTGGCTGCTCCCTCCCTGGAGGTGTTCAAGGCCAGTTTGGGTGAGGCCTTGAGCAACCTGTTCTAGTGGGAGGTTGGGGGTTTGGAATTAGATGATCTTTGAGGTCTCTTCCAACCTAAAGCATTCTGTGATTATATACTGTGCAACTGGCCAAACAGATAAAAAATTAATTTGAATTTTAGAATCTGAAAAGCAAAAAGGAATGCTCAGCTACCATATACTTCTAAATGTCATCTCNCCTTTCAGTATCTGAAGGGGGCCTACAGGAAGGCTGGGGAGGGACTAGTTACAGGGTCTTCTAATGACAGGATGAGGAGTAATGGGCTTAAAACTGGTAGAGGAGAGATTTAAAGTGAATGTTAGGAAGAAGTTCTTTACAGCGAGGGTGGTGAGGCACTGGCACAGGTTGCCCAGGGAGGTTGTGGCTGCTCCCTCCCTGGAGGGGTTCAAGGCCAGTTTGGGGGAGGCCTTGAGCAACCTGTTCTAGTGGGAGGTTGGGGGGTTGGAATTAGATGATCTTTGAGGTCTCTTCCAACCTAAAGCATTCTATGATTCTATACTGTGCAACTGGCCAAACAGATAAAAAATTAGTTTGAATTTTAGGATCTGAAAAGCAAAAAGGAATGCTCAGCTACCATATACTTCTAAATGTCATCTCCTCTATTACAGATACAATTTGTTTATCAAATGACTTATCTATATCTTATTTACAGCTAAGAGGCAGGAAAGACTGTGGTTTTGAAGGTCTGAGAAGGGATAATGAGTCAAAAGAACCTGTGCAGTTAACCTCTCAACTGCCTGCAAATTACACTGCAGTAACTCTTGCAAATTTGTAGTGCTAGAAAAAAGTAGTCATTCAAAACCTTAGAGTATGGATAAAGTATGTCTTCCACCTTACACAGATTGAATGGAGAAAAAAAGGATGGAAAATAGGAGTAGGCACAATCCCAAGCACAAATACAGGCTGGGTGGTGAATGGCTGGAGAGCAGCCCTGAGGAAAAGG
>VWZE01012068.1:41084-54829 GCA_013396675.1 Eubucco bourcierii | reverse complement strand
GATGTTAGGAGGAAGTTCTTTCCAGTGAGGGTGGTGAGGCACTGGAACAGGTTGCCCAGGGAGGTTGTGGATGCTCCCTCCCTGGATGTGTTCAAGGCCAAATTGGATGAGGCCTTGAGTAACCTGTACTAGTGGGAGGTGTCCCTGCCTCTGGCAGGGGGTTGGAACTAGATGATCCTTGAGGTCCCTTCCAACCTTACCATTCTATGATTCTATGAAAATGCCAGCTAGAAGAGTTGATGCTTGGCCACAGAATCGTAGAATGGTTTGGGTTAGGAGGGACCTTGAAGATCATCTAATTCCAAACGCCTGCATCTTTGCAAATATTGAATGATGAAGATGATTGCTGCAATGACAGCACTGCACCTTTCCTATCCATTGGTCATTAAAAAAGGCAATTTCAGAGGTACTATATACCACAATCCCTGGAACCTCAAAGTGTTAAATACCCATGGGTATTCCTGTCTACACAGATGGTGCACGTTGCTTTCCTTAGAGGCCGTATCTGGTGACTTCACTGCTGTATGTCCTATACTGCTTCATTCTGGTCTTCTTAACAGTATTCAATTTGTAGAATCATAGAATCATAAAGTTTGGGAAAGACCTCTAAGATCATCAGGTCCAACCATCAACCCAACAGCACTGCGGTCATGCAACCATGTCTCAAAGTGCCATTTCTACAAGGATTTATGAACACCTTAGGGATGATGACTCCACCACTCCCTAGACAGCCTGTTCCAATGCCTGACCATGACTCCACCACTCCCTAGACAGCCTGTTCCAATGCCTGACCATTCTTTCAGAGAAAATATTTTTCCTGAAATCCAACCTAAACATTCTCTGGAACAACTTGAGGCCATTTCCTCTTCCCCCACCACCAGTCATTTGGCAGAAGACACTAAAGAGTGATGTTAAAAACACCAGGCAAGCTTAGTCATACAATTACTAATAAACTCCAGGCACTGCCTGGAAAATTTCCTGAAGAAACCTACTAATTATTTGTCCTTGATTTTATTAGGTTTATTCTTGTTTGGTTTTGAAAAGACTTGTGTACAATTCTTTTACACTGCCAAACCCCACATTTTCTTTGACCTGTTTTTTCTTCTGTGGTACACTAAGTGGAATTTGTGAAAGTGGTGCATATCAGTATTAAGCTTCAATTTTCCTTGTTAGAATGATTGCAGATTAAATTGGGGGGAGGGATAAGTGGCAACTAATAAACTAGCTTTGCATTTGGTTGCACTGCAAAGTTATGTCTGTTCCTGACAGGTTTTGATTTGTTGGTCCCTTGGTAGCATATTTTCCATCAATAAAGCCTTCAGGTCAATAAAGTCCCAGATAGACAATATAGTGAAAACAGACATTTCTAAAATGAATCAATCCTCATAAATTTATTTCTTCACCAAATGTTCTGTGTTGGCACTGTAAGATGTTCATGCCTTTGTTGTTTTACTCACTTAGTAATGTCAGAAACCACTTCATTATAAAAATACACAAGCAAATAAACTTTGATAATTTTGAAATTTGATATCAATATTGGAATGTGGGAAGGCAATCATGATGGTACAAAATAAAGTGGGATACAGTGAAATGATACTGTGTAAAATGAGGTTAGAGAGATGAAAAATCAAAATAATCTTTCAGACAACTCCACTCTGAGTCTCATGTAAAGGTTTTTAGTTAAAGAGTGTAGGATTCAATAACAGTCTGTTTAAAGATTTTTTTCCTTCAAGTTATGGGGGGGGAAAACTCCTAAAACAAAATCTAAAAAGGTATTCCCTCTTTCTTCAAAATCTGAGTAACAACAGTTTCTTAAAACTGTAAAAAGCTATAAAATCAATGAAGGGTAATGAAACTCTGATGGGTTCCCTATGAGTTGTAGCTTTCCGTGTCTAAAATATCAAGAAGTTTTTTTTTCCCAAAAGGGAGGTATGGACAAATATTATGAGATTTTCATTTATCAAAAAACCTTCAAAATTTCTATCAAGACAAAAAAAAAATCCTTTTGGAAAAATTAAAACCAGTCTGATACGACTTGTTCATGCAACCAAAAGAAAGTTTTAATCAATCAAGATTTTACTTCTGTGTTCTGCCAGTGTAAGCCTCACTCACATGCGCTGCAACAAGAGCCTAAGGGCCCTGTCCTCAAATATCCTCTACTGGATGCTTAATACTGGACTAGACACAACACCCAAGGATGTCATCTACAAAAGTCTTTCCCTGCGTGGCCTGCCCTAGATGATCCTGCTTTTGCAGGTGGTTGGAACTAGATGATCTTCAGAGGTGCCTTCCAATCCCAATTCTCTGAACATCCAGTAAGATAATTTTCTTCTGTCCCTTTCCCAGCAGAAAGGGCAATGCTCACTTCTCCTGTAGCTGCTTTTATTTATTAGAAATGGCTGCTTAGGTA
The DNA here is from genome assembly GCA_013396675.1 of Eubucco bourcierii. Classification (NCBI taxonomy): domain Eukaryota; kingdom Metazoa; phylum Chordata; class Aves; order Piciformes; family Ramphastidae; genus Eubucco; species Eubucco bourcierii. The sequence goes on along the minus strand of VWZE01012068.1, from coordinate 52,419 downwards.
ATTAGGTTTTCCCAGTGTGTTTTCCCCAGAAGGAAGACCAGATATGATCTGTGTAAGCACCCGGACATTATATTAACAAATGGTAGCAGCAATCACAGAATCATTTTGCTCAAAAAAGACCTTTAAGATCACACAGACCAACCATTATCTACTCTACCAAGGCTGGTGCTAAACCATGTCCCCCAGCATCACATCTCTGCATCTGTTAAACACCTCCCGGGGTGGGGATTCAACAACCTCCCTGAGATGCTGTTAGAACATTTTTCCTTACTGTGATGTAAATGATACTGATGAAAGCTTATTTTTGTATATAGAATAACCTCCAAATGGCATCAAGTTAATCTCCAGTGTTCTTGTGCACTGTTTCCTTAAGGCAAGTTCTAGCCCAATGCCTTCTAAACAAGCAGGGATTCATGGGCCACAGAGATTTTTAATTTATTATTCCCTGTTTCTAGTGTCTTGATTCTAGCACACTGTTGGCCAATGTCAGGTCATTTAATACATGGCAAATGTTTTCATGTTTTTCCAGCAACAGAATTTTTTTTTCATAGTTAATTTTATAGACTGATAGGAAAGATATTTTATTACTTAGGCTTAGCTGTGAACACAAATATTTCATTTGGATCATATTCAGAACAAACCACAGTAGAATTTTAAAGGGAAAATGTCTACTCCAAAAATTTAGCAGTATTAATCTTCTTTCCATTTTATAAGATCAGTGCACAACATGACATTAAAAGAAGAATAAATAATTATCATAGAATCATAGAATAGTAAGGTTGGAAGGGACTTCAAGGATCATCTAGTTCCAACCCCCTGCCATAGGCAGAGACACCTCCCACTAGTACAGGTTACTCAAGGCCTCATCCAATCTGGCCTTGAACACCTCCAGGGAGGGAGCATCCACAACCTCCCTGGGCAACCTGTGCCAGTGGCTCACCACCCTCACTGGAAAGAACTTCTTCCTAACATCCAGTCTAAATCTCCCCTCTGCCAGTTTAAACCCATTGGCCCTTGTCCTGTCGTTGCAAGACCTCGTAACTAGTCCCTCCCCAGCCTTCCTGTAGGCCCCCTTCAGATACTGGAAGGCTACTATCAGGCCCCCTCGAAGCCTTCTCTTCTCCAGGCTGAAGAGCCCCAACTCTCTCAGCCTGTCCTCATAGCAGAGCTGCTCCAGCCCTCTGATCATCTTCGTGGCCTCCTCTGGACCCGCTCCAACACTTCCATGTCCTTCCTGTGCTGAGGGCTCCAGAACTGCACACAGGACTCCAGGTGGGGTCTGACAAGAGCAGAGTAAAGTGGCAGAATCCCCTTCCTTGCCCTGCTAGCCACATTGCTCTTGCACAGCACACAGTTGCTGTCTGGGCTGCATGTGCACACTGCAGGCTCATGTTGAGCTTTTCATCAACCCAGACCCTCAGCTCCTTTTCCTCAGGGCTGCTCTCAGCCATTCCCCACCCAGCCTGGATTTGTGCTTGGGATTGTGCCCACCCAGGTGCAGGACCTTACACTTGGCCTTGTTGAATTTCATGATGTTGTCTTGGGCCCACCTCTGCAGCCTGTCCAGGTCCCTCTGGATGGCATCCCTGCCCTCTAGCAAGTAGACTGAGCCTTATTACAGACAATCACATGTTAGAAACTAGGTGCAAACTCTCACAATTTCCTTTTCTCAACAGCTAATAGAATGATAGAAGTGTTGTGTTTGGAAAAGACCTTTAAGATGATTGAGTCCAACCTTTCTCTAGTTCTGCCAAGGCTGGGGCTAAACCATGTCACTTAGCACCACATCTGTGCCTCTTTGAAAGACCTCCAGGGATGGGGATTCAGACACCTCCCTGGGAAGCCTGTTCCAGTGTTTGAGAATCCTTACAGAGAAGAATTTTCTTCTACTATCCAACCTAAATCTCCCCTGGTAATGGCTAAAGCAAAAAAAATTAAAGACCCTAATAGAAAATAGTCTTCTTTATGCTTTACTTTCAAACAAGATGGTAATCACTACAATCTAAGTATCAGGACTGCACTATGATTTTACTAATGTGAGAAGACTGACATGATTGTCCTTCCGTCTTAATCAACACTAGTATCAAAAAATTATTTAAACATTACCAAAAAATTAAAATCAATGCAATATATACCAAAGAGATTACATGTACTTCAATATCCATCTCTTGCTTTTTCTCATCTTGTCTAGTTACAGAAGGTAGAAAGAGAAAACTCTTTCTGTTGCATCTATCTGCGCTAATGAAATTGGGGTGCCAGCAGACAAGATGGAGAGTCATAGGCCAAACAGAAGGTTTGTCCTTTCAACGTACTAAGAAGTAAGCTTTGGAACTTACAAAGGCAAACTTACTGGAAGAATAAATCTTGTGTTTTCATGACCTCCACACAGGAAGGCACCAAACTGGAAAAGCTCTCATGTCTACTAAAGCTAATTCAGGCACCAAACTGGAAAAGCTCTCGTGTCTACTAAAGCTAATTCAGGCACCAAACTGGAAAAGCTCTCATGTCTACTAAAGCTAATTCAGGCACCAAACTGGAAAAGCTCTCGTGTCTACTAAAGCTAATTCAGGCACCAAACTGGAAAAGCTCTCATGTCTACTAAAGCTAATTCAGGATCACTGTCTTTATTTCCTGGTTCCTAAGAGTTGTTCTTCAAACACCACTATAAAGCAAAACAAAGCATATAAATGATGATTAGGTAACCAAGTGATCTAACTTTAAAAATAGTATGTTCAAAAGTATAAGCACATTGCCCAGTTATGCAGTTTAATGAATCTGCCATCTTGCATCAGTAGTATTTTATATATTAAGTCATATTCAGTAGCAGAGCTTTATTATTATTATTCAGAACACTCCTCAGCTACAGATGTAAGATTGGATTAAATCAGTTTGTGCCTACCAGGAACAGCCTGTTGAAGGAAAACAGTGTGAAAATGAATGCAGTGCTCACAGTGTAAGAGGAATGCCAGGCTAAACTCCACTGATAAAGTCAGAGTTTGTATTAAACTCTACCTTTCTGAGACTTTTCCTTTGTAAAGACTCTGTACTTTGCTTTGTTGAACCTCATGAGGTTCCTGTCAATCTATGTCTCCAGCCTGCCAAGGTCCTTCTGGGTGGTAACACAACCCTCTGGTCTATCAGCCACTCCACCCCATTTTCTGTCATCTGCAAAAGGTCAGAGCTCATTCATGGCAGGAAAAGAATTTAGTACAAAGAGTTAAGAGTTTCAAAAATCAGTCTTAGAATTTTCTTTTGATCTGCAGAAGTTTTCATCTCGCTGATGTCACTCACGTTGGAGAGCAGTTTCTGACGTCTGCTGTACAAAAGCGATTTTTGGGTATGACCCTTAGTAACCAAAAATACCTGCTACTAGGTGCAGACCAACAGGTGCTACAATAGATGTTCCTAAGACATTGGAATCCACAACATGAAAGAGTTGCCAGAGTTAAAATTTTGCTAAGAATGGCTACCAAAGTAAGCCTTAAGATCTCTTCCAAACTGGATATGCATTTTTCCAGTCTGTGTTGGTGGTGTACTAAAACTGAAGTAAATCCCTTTTTTGTGTTCAATATGTGGGATCACACCACTTTTGTGACTCCTCTATTTTATTGTTAAATTGATTTATCCACCAGAAATTAGTCAAAACCAAAAGAAACTTGGGGTGGACATTACAAATGTCAGATGATATATGATAGAATCAAATTCATCCTAACTTAGAAAGAAATTCCATAAACATAGCTAAGTATGTACTTGGAAAAACATTTTTGTGCAGATTGAAGGATTTGCCCAAACTGGAAGAAGTTGGTTGAGATAAGACAGAAGGAAGAAATTCCTCCATATCATAGAATCATAGAATGGTAAGTTTGGAAGGGACCTCAAGGATCATCTAGTTACAACCCTCTGCCATAGGCAGAGACACCTCCCACTAGTACAGGTTACTCAAGGCCTCATCCAATCTGGCCTTGAACACCTCCAGGGAGGGAGCATCCACAACCTCCCTGGGCAACCTGTTCCAGTGTCTCACCACCCTCACTGGAAAGAACTTCCTCCTAACATCCAGTCTAAATCTCCCCTCTGCCAGTTTAAACCCATTGCCCCTTGTCCTGTCGTTGCAGGACCTTGTAAATAATCCTTCCCCAGCCTTCCTGTAGGTCCCCTTCAGATACTGGAAGGTTACTCTAAGGTCTCCTCGAAGCCTTCTCTTCTTCAGGCTGCAGAGCCCCAACTCCCTCAGCCTGTCNAGAGCAGAGTAAAGTGGCAGAATCCCCTCCCTTGCCCTGCTGCCCACACTTCTCTTGATGCTGCCCAGGACTCGGTTGCTGTCTGGGCTGCATGTGCACACTGCAGGCTCATGTTGAGCTTTTCATCAACCCAGGCTCCAAGGTCCTTTTCCTCAGGGCTGCTCTCAGCCATTCACCACCCAGCCTGTATTTGTGCTTGGGATTGTGCTTACCCAGGTGCAGGACCTTACACTTGGCCTTGTTGAATCTCATGAGGTTGGCCTGGGCCCACCTCTCCAGCCTGTCCAGGTCCCTCTGGATGGATCCCTGCCCTCTAGCAAGTCGACTGTGCCACACAGCTTGGTGTCATCTGCAAACTTGCTGAGGGTGCACTGATTCCTCTGTCCATGTCACTGACAAAGATGTTAAACAGCACTGGTGCCGGCACTGACCCCTGAGGGACACCACTTGTCACTGGTCTCCATATGATGGTGATGAAGGTTGCCCAGAGAATTTGTGAGGACTCTGAGACTGGAAGTGTTGAAAGCCAGGTTGGATGGAACCTTGAGTAACCTGGTTCCTATCCATGGCAGGGAATTTGGAACTAGATGAACTTCAAGCACCCTTTTAACCCAAATCATTTCATGATTCTATAATTATTTTAAATTAAAAAACAAAAGTATAAACAAAAAAGGGCTGATTTGATATTAACATAAATTATACACCAGATCATAATGTTCTGCTTAGTGTTGGACATTAGAAGGAAGTTCTTTACTACAGAGTAGTGAAATATTAGAACAGGTTGAACAGAGAGGTGGTGGAGGTCTCATTCAAGTTCAAACTTGATGGAGCTCTAAGCAACCCAATCAAGTTAAAAATGTTCCTGATCACTGGACACAATGACCTTTAAAAGTCACTTCAACCCAGCTCTATGATTCTACTTCCAACGATTCCATGAAATCTGAAAGAGATTACAAGAACCATTTGGTTTTCAGCATTTCTAATGAGCAGAGAGCTTGTTGAGTTCTGGGATACTATCCACAGTCACAATGGATGCGGATCCAGAGGAGGCCACGAAGATGATCAGAGGGCTGCAGCAGCTCTGCTATGAGGACAGGCTACAAGAGTTGGGGTTTTTTAGCCTGGAGAAGAGGAGGTTTCCAGGAGACCTTATAGTAGCCTTCCAGTATCTGAAGGGGGCCTACAGGAAGGCTGGGGAGGGACTACTTACAAGGTCTTGTAATGACAGGACAAGGGGCAATGGGTTTAAACTGGCAGAGGGGAGATTTAGACTGGATGTTAGGAGGAAGTTCTTTCCAGTGAGGGTGGTGAGACACTGGCACAGGTTGCCCAGGGAGGTTGTGGCTGCTCCCTCCCTGGAGGTGTTCAAGGCCAGGTTGGAGGATGCCTTGAGTGAGCTGTGCTAGTGGGAGGTGTCCCTGCCTATGGCAGAGGGTTGGAACTAGATGATCCTTGAGGTCCCTTCCAACCTTACCATTCTATTATTCTATGATTAATACAAGTATTAATGAGACAGATACTTATGGCTTCCCTGACCCAGCACTCACTCAAGAGGGTTCTGCCTCAGGAAAAGGAGGTCTTCTGTCTACAGTTAACCGAAAGATGTAGTGGAGAGGCTGCTGCTAGTCTCTTCTCACACATAAACAGTGACAGAACAAGAGAAAATGGCCTGAAGCTGCAACTGGGTAGGTTTAGACTGGACATTAGACAAAGGTTTTTCCCAACAAGAGTGGTCAGGCATTGGAACGGGCTGCCCAGGGAAGTGGTTGAGTCACCAACTCTGCATGCATTTAAAAGTCATTTGAATGTGGTGCTTGAGAATATGGTTAAAGGGTGAACTTTTTAGAGCAGGGATAATGGTTGGACTTCATGATCCTGAGGGCCTTTTCCAACTGCAATGTTTCTGTGATTCTCTGAAATCAGCTCATGATACAGGATGAGACCTTGACATGGCTGGCTGATAGAATGGAAGAAGCAGAGCTGCTCAGGTCCACCCCATGCACGACTTTACATCATGGTTCTATAATTGCTTCACCCTGTTCCTCAGGACATATTATCTGGAGCATTATAAATTCAATAAAGTAAATTAATGTGAACTATTTCTACGTAGACTGTTCTTAAAAAAACACAGATTTAAGTCTCATATGATCTAATGTCTACTTTTCCAGATCATGATCTCTTTTGTATCAGAGATAAATAACAGCATCTGATGCAAACCAGGGAGTTAGGATTCTATTTTTAAAATTCAAGTCTAATTTAAAAATATATATATAACCTCCAGCAACTCTGCTGTCACTATAATCAATGGAAATTATAGCCTGGGTACTGTAAACCCTTCCCTCATTCACCTCTGCTCCTGCAATATTTATGAATTGCTCTCCTCCTCCTCCTCATCTAACTGCTGCTGTTAATACAGAGACTATCGAGCATGTCTAATGCCAGTTTTCACAATTAATGCACAAAATTATTAATCAAACCCACTATGCATCTGAAAACTGTAGTGATCATAACTAAGCAGTGTCTCAAAAAAAAAAAAATTCCCCAGCTATTAACAAAACATTTTGATTGCTGTTGAATTATGAAATGTAGGAGTTGTTTTTAAAGTATATTACAACAATGGATTAAACATACATACAAATCCACATATATATGCTAACATATATTTCTTCTATCACCTAAAGGTCCTTGCCATTTTTAAGCTAAAAATGCTCCACAGTCCTCTCTAATTAAGGGGGATATGGGCAATGTTGTCTCCCCATTTTACTTGTTAAAGCAGACGAGAAGGAAAGCAATGCTCTGTGTCAGAAAGATGACATTTATATTAACTCCACAAAACCATCCAGCAGTTAGGGCTGCCTTCCAGAAAGGACTCAATTGCCTCCAAGCCCACGGATACAAATTCTAAATGCTTCACCTCTTGTCCTTGGAGAGGGTTTCAAAGCCCCTCCTCTAAAACTCCCAAACTGGTTGCAAAGACTAGGATCCATCTACCCATTGTGGGCATGGTGATGCTGGGTGGACAGTTGGATTTGACGATCCTAGAGGTCTTTTCCAACCTTAATGATTCTTCCATCTACATCTGGCCAGCAGGAAAGGCACAGGGCTGCTCCCATGCTCAGTGTTGTGTGCTTGACATGAACTGTAAACTAAAGATATGACCAAAAGGCACTCTGACCTCAGAATCCATTGCCAAGTTAAGCACTGCAAAGCTCAGATACACTGCAGCATAGTTTTGAATCTAGTCATCATAGTTTTGAGTACAGTCATCTAGGATCTATCTAGATCACAGGATCACAGGATGATAGAGGTTGGAAGGGACCTCCATAGATCATCAACTCTAACCCCTCTGCTAGAGCAGGATGATAGAATCTAGTGCAAGTCACACAGAAACACATCCAGTCAGGTCTTGATAGTCTCCAGAGAAGGAGACTCCACAACCTCTCTGAGCAGCCTGTGCCAGTGCTCCTGATCCTTACAGAGGAGGAGGAAAGAAGACTCCTTCTTCTCCCTTTAATACTTAGAGACATTGTGATCTTGAGCTACCCTATGGTGTACTCATATTCTAATTTATGAGATACAATCTTAGATAAATATATTGTTATTATTACCACCATCATCATTATTATTTTTCTTCAATCTGTCTGTCACTTGTTTGCAGGTTTCATGAAAAAACTGTCAGATCTCCCACACCAATCTCAGCCATTCATGCTTTTGAGTGAGTATAATCTGCATTATTTATAAGCCATTTGCAGAAGTATCTCCGTGCAATTAACTGAATAAGAATTTCACTCGAGCTCCCTCCTGCATCTTCTTGTTGGATGTTAATATTTAAACACACACAAGCAAAACAAAAACTGATCTGTGGCTTAGGTATCAATGGGATCATAAATCATGATTAATTCTCAGTGTCATTGCAGTTGTCAGACACTCCAGAAAGAAGCCAGACACAAGGGGATTGCAGCTCTCTCATAATTGATTTCACCTTTCTCAGACTTGTGCTACTTTGCAAAATATTGCATTGGAATCCTATACCTGGATTGAATGTAGTTAGAAGCTCCCTCAGCATGGTAGAGGCTTCAGGATTTTTTTTTTTTCCTTTTCTAATTTACTCTCATTTCTTTGGAATTGCTTGTAGCTACACAGACAGCGGGACTGAAATACCAAAGAGTCAGTAAACTGGCTCAGATCCACACACAAATGTTTCTGGCCCCTTGAAATTTTGACTCTAGTGCTTTAGCTCTTGCCTAACAGGAGCAATACTGTTGGGTGAGTTCACAGAATCATTTTGGTTGGAAAAACCCTTTAAGATTGCTGGATCCAAGCATTATTTAACTCTCCCAAGGCTGGTGCTAAACCATGGCCCTCAGCACTACATCTCTGTCTCTTTGAAACACCTCCAGGGATGGGGATTCAACCATCTTCATGGTTAACAGACTTAGGGTTGAATCACAGAATGGTTTGGGTTAAAAGGGACCTTGAAGGGATCACCTAGTTCCAATCTCCCTGCTACAGGAAAGGGCACTTTTCACTAGACCAGGTTACTCAAGGCCAAAGATATGTTTCTACTTAAAGGATACCTAACAAAACACAGACATGTTCAGGTCCACCAGATGCTGCCATGATATTAAACAGGGACAATCCCTGGTACTGTATAGTACAACAAGTACTCAGGGCCAGCCTGTGAAACAATTTAGAAAGTTTTGCACTGCAATTCCCACCTGATCTTTATCTTTTTTAAAGGAAACTTAGATGATTAACATTTTCTAATGATCTTCATCTATCTATCCATCTATCTATCTATTTAATTTTTTTTTTAAAGTTCCCTTTGTCTAGCAACTGTTAAAATGGGAATGATAACTCTTTAGCTCTAGGCTCTTTCAGCTGACTTAAAATACAGACATTTATGTGCCTGATAAAAATGAGTCATTGAGTTTGATTTGTATATCTGATTCCCTCCTGGGTTCAGAGTTCTCAAAACTTGTGAGTGCTCTCTCTCAGCAATATCTTAGTTTACTTTCATTTAATTCTAAGAGATACACAAACTACGAATCATAGATTAACAGAACGGTTTGTGTGGGAAGGGGCCATCAAGATCATCTAGTTCCAACCCCCTAGCATAAGCAGGGACACTTTCTGCTAGACCATGTTGCTCAAGGCCCCATCCAACCCGGCCTCACCAAGGTCTTGCAATGACAGGACAAGGGGCAATGGGTTTAAACTGCAGAGGGGAGATTTAGACTGGATGTTAGGAGGAAGTTCTTTCCAGTGAGGGTGGTGAGACACTGGCACAGGTTACCCAGGGAGGTTGTGGCTGCTCCCTCCCAGGAGGTGTTCAAGGCCAGGTTAGACAAGGCCTTAAGTGATCTGTTCTAGTGGGAGGTGTTCCTGCCTATGGCAGGGGGTTGGAACTAGATGATCCTTGAGGTCCCTTCCAACCTTACCATTCTATGATTCTATGATTCTATGATCTCCAGGAAGAAGGCATCTACAACTTCCCTGGGCAACCTGCTCCAGTATCTCGGCACCCTTAGATTTGGAATTCCTTCCAAATCTTAGGTTTCTAATCTTCTTGTTGTCCATGAAAGGCTAGTTTGAACATCCACAGTAGAATTTAGAGTGATAAAAGATAGTGTCAATCTTGGGAAATGTGTGGTCACTCTGTGTTCCTCATTGCTGAACTTTATACCAAAATTTGTTGGCAGTGATGTTTGGGGTACTTTATCTTTCAGAATTAAGCTGTATAATGAGTACACTGAACTTGGATCATACCTCTGGATGTAGATGTGGTGCTAAGGAATGTGGTTTAGCACCATGCTTGGTGGAGTTAGATACTGGTTGGACTCAACAATGTTAAAGGGACAACTATGATGATCCAAGGACTGGAGGACCTCTACTGTGATGAGAGGTTGAGGAAGCTGGGGTTGTTCAGTCTGGAGAAGAAAAGACTCCAAGGGGACCTTACAGCTACCTTCCAATACCTTAAGGGAACCTGCAGGAGGGCTGGAGAGCAGTTTTTCATAAGGGTATCAAGCAAAAGGACAAGGGAGAATGGTTGTAAGCTGAAAGAGCTGAGAGGTTTGGACTGGATCTTAGGAAGTTCTTCAGTATGAGGGTGGTGACTCTAGAATGGGTTTCTCAGAGTGTTTATGGATGTTTCCTTCCCAGAGGTGTTCAAGGGCAGGTTGGACAAAGCCTTGATCAACCAAATCTAATTGAGAGGTGTCCCTGACAAATACAGGGAGAAGAGAGTAGATGATTTCTAAAGTTCCTTCCAACCTAAGCCATTATATGATTTTCCAAATAAAATGATTCTCCAATCCTTCAATCGTCAGATGCCTTTCCCACTAAGGCAAAAGTTTGCATACAACATCAGTAGATTAAGGCTCACCTACCTACTAAGCATAAAACAATTTTCAGTCCCACTTCATGTACCAATGCTTACATATTCAGTAGCACCTGTCATAACAAGACACAGAAATATGAATGGGATGCCTGGGAGTTACAGTTTTTTACACAAATAAATATAAATATGTGGGTTTTTTCTGCCTAAAGACATGAAAAAAAATATTCCTGGTAAATAGAGTGAAGTTAATAGACAATAGCAATGAAATGTAATAGAACTCCAGGGGGAAAAAAAAAACCAAAACACACCTTCTTTAGCATCAGGGTATCCAACTAGAAATCATACAACAAAAAAGAGGTGGTAAGTCAATTATGGTAATAATAATTTGAAAATTATTATTACCAATTCCTGACTGACAATAAACACAAAATCATTGCCTAGCATATTATTTGACAAATATATCACATTGTATTGTGTGGATTTAATGTTAATTGTCATTTATCCCATGTCAATCTGTAACTGTTTTCATGGTAATTTGTGATTCTTCAGTGCAATCAATATGGAAAATTAAATTCCTTATTTTTATTTACTTCTTGTACTCTAATTCAGAACATGAATAATGTGAAAGCATTTCCTTCCTGAACAATGGCAAACAAAATACAATGGCAAGTGGTGTGCCTCAGGGGTCAGTGCTGGGACCAGTGCTGTTTAACATCTTTGTCAGTGACATGGACAGAGGAATCAGTGCACC
>VWZE01012068.1:24416-37573 GCA_013396675.1 Eubucco bourcierii | reverse complement strand
AAAAAGAAGGAAAATGAATCATTTGATATGAAATATTTTGACACCACCAAAATGAAATGAAAAGGTAAACCAATTCATTTTGACACATGCCTGTCAAGAAGGGTGTTAGAATTGATGCAGTTTCTCAAAATGGTTCTATAGTCTTTAGAAAAATGCAGTTTTGTCAAAACTGTTCGGTGTGACACTTCTCATGAAGATTTACAGCTGTGGCAGTAACTCCCTCCTCTTATTATTCTTTCATTGCATTCATCAATCTCAGAGTGTTTCACTACCATTGTGAATATCATCACTGAATATCAGCATTGTTGCCTTTGTTATACAGGTGGGGACATCAGTTATATCAGGTGCTTTGTAACTGGAGACAGATATGGAAACACATAGAATCACAGAATGGTGGGGTTTGGAAGGGATCTCTGGAGATCATTGAGATCAATCCCTCTGCTAAAGCACCTAGATCAGTCTGCATCCAGGTGGGTTTTGAAAGTCTCCAGAGGAGGAGACTCCATAACCTCTCTGGGCAGCCTGCTCCAGTGCTCCATCACGTCCACCCACAACTTTTCCTCATATTGAGGAAGAACTTCCTGTGTTCCATTTTGTATCCATAACACACTTGTCATACCTAGAGGATTAGACCATGGAGAAATGTCACAACTGCCCCATGGCCAGGCTACCTATACCACAGAGGCTGCTTACTCTGCATGCACCTACACACTGCTGAGGCTTCCATATTCACCTGGAACTTAGACTTCCAGCTACAATTACTATTATCTCAGCCAGCTACTCTTCACTCCTTAGGTGAGGGTACAATTACTCACTACTACTAAGTTTTGTTTGAGGAAATAAATGTTCCACAACAAGGAAAAGGAAGAAGACATCCTTACCAATAACAGCAAAGGTCACCCAGAGCCATGGATCATCTATTTTGATTTTGTAAATTAAATGCAGAAGGGGAATTATTGTCGAATTACACCAAAAATACCTTGCACCTCATACAAACCATCCTCCCAAACTTTCAAAGCTACTACTATCTAAATGTTGAAGCTCCAAGTTACACTTGAAGGATTCAAGCAACTGCTGGTGGTCAGAGGCTGGGGCCACACTAAGGCCAGGACCAATTTCTAACACTTCAACTGCATGGAAAATCATTTAGCAGACCATGGTGATATCTTTGGCACTATTTTCTAGGGCAGAGAACAAGCAGCATGAGTTTATGTTCGTATTTATCTTCCAAAGTCCTTACTTTTGTAAAGCATAGTTTATTCGTGCACGTGCCTCAGTTTCTGAGGCTGAAATCCCAATATGGGCACAGTATAGCTCTTTTATTCCACATTTCTCTGTTGAGACTGAGCTATGATGTGCTCTTAGACTGTGCATTGAGCTATGCAACCCCAAACTCAGCCGAGCTCAGTAGTTACTTACTATTAGTTATTACTTTGATCATACAGTATCTTAATTGACTGTATTAAATATTTATTATTTTTTTATATCTAAAAATCATTTTCACCTTTATTTATTTCACAGATTTTAAGTGTACCAGTCAAAATAGATCAAGATACTGCTTTTAGAAACCCCAAATTTTTTTTTTATTTTTTTTTTAATGATACCATTGCATGGTTGACCTAGAAACAATCATAGCAGCATAGGTCTTCTCTTTGTAAGAAAATAAGCTCAAGTTTAAACCACACCAGAAGTTTGAAAGTATAAGATGAAGAGCAGCACTTTACAGTAACTGAAAGTTCTGTTAAAGTTGAGAATATATTTCAAATTGGTCTAGAACATAAAATTTTACAATTTCAGTTCTGGCTGAGAAAAGGCTGATATGTCATTACTGGAATCAGCAGGGAGTGCCAGACACTGCAGAGTGAAAAGTTTGGAACAGTAAATAGTAAGACCTCAAATACCACAGGGCAAAGGTGTGTAGAAGCGTCAAATGCATCTCTGAGGAATGGTGTATTGATATAATCCTGAATTCTTTAAGGGCATTGAGATAATTGTGAATCCTTTAATAGCACACTACTTATTAGACAGCATTAAAAAAAACAAAACAAAAAAACCAAACAAAAAAACAAAGGGGAAATCCTAGAATCATTAAAGCTGAAAAAGACCTCTAAGATTGTCAAGTTCAACCACCAACCCATCACCCACCCATGCCCACTAACCCATGTCCCAAAGTGCCATGTCTAGATATTTTTTAAATACCTCCAGGGATAGTGACTCCATCACCACCCTGGACAGCCTGTTTCAATGCCTGGCCACTCTTTCAGTGCAAAAGCTTTTTCTAATATCCAACCTAAACCTCCCCTGGCAAAACTTTAGGCCATTTCCTCTTATTCTATTACTATTTCAGGTAGAAGGGTCTTAAATGGAAGCTGCAGACTGAAAGTCCCTGCTCATGAATGTCACCACCACTTAGCATACAGCCTGAGCAGTGATCAGACACTCACATGACTTGGAGAAAGGACCAGAACCTAGGTCTGTCTTCCTCCATTAGAAACTGGTCTGATCATCAAGTTTCAGCACTGTGTTCCCTGCCTCTGAAACATCAAACCTCATTCCAGCCAGGATAGCTCAACTTTTCCAGATCACGTTATTCTTCTGAAAATGTTCAGCCACAGAAGACACTTAACATTCATCTTCCACACCTTGTGGCAATTATGGGCTAAAAGCAAAAAGTAAGCTGGCTTGATTGTTACCCATCCCAGCAGTGACTCCACTGTGTCCTCTTTCGAGAAGCCTCAGAATCTGCCTATGTGGGTCGATGGAAGGCAGCCTTGGCAGCACCCTGATCTCTTCAGACATTGGAAGGTGGGTAAAGCTGCATTATTCCAGTGCTGTGTCTACATTACTAAGGTTAAATCAGGACACAGGTCAATCACTGAAGTTTCATCAGAGCTGAACTCAAAGCCAGTGTGTCCTTTCTTTACCTTTTACCATTGCGTGCAAGCCCAAGGCACAATCAAACCATCTCAGAGCAGGCAGCACTATCCTATATTCCATTAGAGGATGTTACCTTTCCATTTAATTAAAGGAAGGGAAGGGTATGTTGAAGCCAGGCTTACTAATCACTCACTGTAAAAATACCTTGGCTGAAGTCCCACAGCTTAACATCAGTAATAGCCTTGCTTTCTGCATAGCTTCTAAGCTAATTGATAAAGCAAATACCATCATTTTGATCAAGAAGAAAAAGAATACTTCGTTGAAAGTAGGCACTAAAGTGTTACCATGGTTGACATTTCATGAATAACTGAAATATTTTCTTTATTTTTTCACCATCTTCTTAAGGATTTCTATCTTCTTAAAAGTTTCTATTTCATCCCTGTTCATATACACAAGCAAGTAGGAATATTCATAGAATGACCAGCAATATGCCTACTCAAGAAGGCAAATGGTCTCCTTGGTTGCAGTAAAAGAGTGGTCAGTGGGTTAAGGGAAGTTCTCCTCACACTCTGACATGGTGAGGCCAGTTGTGGGGTAATGAGTCAGGTTCTGGGCTCCCCACTTCAAGAAGAACAGGGAACTACTGGAAACAGTCTAATGGAGGCTCACTGAGATGCTGAAACTGCAGCATCTCTTCTGAAGAAAGCCTGAGAGAGCTGGGTTTGCTCAGCCTGGAGAAGACAGAGTGCTGTAAAGAACTCAATTATAGTTAGAGTGAAAACCTGGGCTTTATCATGAAAACTCAATTTATTTAATTGCAACAGAAAACTTCAGAACAGGAAGCATAGAAAAAAAATTAAAAGAAAGAAGATAAGCATTTGAGTCCTGGCAGAGCTGATCATGCCATGTACTGCCTCTGCAGTTGGAAATGGGTAACTGCTATGATAGAGAAAATGATCATTTTTGCTGCCTTCTCACAGAACATTTACAGCTGCTTAAAACAGGCTATGAAACATCTCCAGTCAGAACTGAGAAATAATTGCTGGGTCAGTGATAGCCACCAAAGCTGTAAGGTTTCAAGGGCCATTTATGGTCAAGATTATCCTTATTTACGAAAAAAATCTAACAAACAAAAGTGGTTTCACACTCCTGTTTACATTCTATAGGCTGAGGACACCTGATCAGGTTTTTACAGGTGGGCAACAGCTTCTATCATAATATAGAATCATAGAATGGTAAGGTTGGAAGGGACCTCAAGGATCATTTAGTTCCAACCCCCTGCCAGAGGCAGGGACACCTCCCACTAGCACAGTTCACTCAAGGTATCCTCCAACCTGGCCTTGAACACCTCCAGGGAGGGAGCAGCCACAACCTCCCTGGGCAACCTGTGCCAGTGCCTCACCACCCTCACTGTAAAGAACTTCCTCCTAACATCCAGTCTAAATCTCCCCTCTGCCAGTTTAAGCCCATTGCCCCTTGTCCTGTCATTGCAGGACCTTGTAAATAATCCCTCCCCAGCCTTGCTGTAGGCCCCCTTCAGATACTGGAAGGCTACTATCAGGTCCCCTTGAAGCCTTCTCTTCTCCAGGCTGAAAAGCCCCAACTCTCTCAGCCTGTCCTCATAGGAGAGCTGCTGCAGCCCTCATCATCTTCGTGGTCCTCCTCTGGAACAGTAGAGCTGAATGTCCTCCATGTTCTCAAAGACACTCTGCCTTCAGCAGGCAGCTATTTGGCATCACATTGTCAGAAATGATCTGAAATTTGTGGGGATTTGACCACAGTTTCAGCAAAACAATAATTAGACAAAGCAATGCCCTTATTCCATTGGATGTTTTCTCCCAGTCTGAGGCATTTCTCCATACATTCTGTTTCACTGATCCCTCTGCAAATGTCATAATAAACTTGCTTATGGTCACATCCAGCACTGTCTGCATCTTAATAATATCTTGGATATCTCCCTCTTTGGCTGTTCTTCACAAATAAATATCAGTAATGGATTTAGCAATACCATGTACTGGCCTGAGCCACACAGGCTGTGAAGGTTTGGGAGTTCCCCACCCCCCCACACTTTGTAAAATGACCCAGACTAGCACTCAGTCGGCTGGAAGTTAAATGATGAAGCTCTATTTACAGCTCAGCACAATGTACAGCAGATATTTACACTATATACAGAATATTTACAGAAATATACAAGTAAAAGGTAATACAGCAACACAACTCCCCTCCCAGAAATCAGAGACCCCAGGAGGGGCTCCCAACCACCCTTCCACCTTCTCCCCACCCCTGTACCTTACCCCAAGGTTTGCCTTACATGCAAGGTAAATTAGGAGGATCGGCCAAAGGGGTTAGAAGAAAAGTGGTTAGTGAGGATTAATCAGCAGAGGAGCCAGAGCCCAGAAGCTGCTAGATCCCACCAGCAGCTCCTGTTCCAGCAAGAGACAGAGAGAGACTGACTTATCAATTGTTTTGGTTAGTGTTCCCAAACAATTCTCTAGCAAGCGTATGAGTGAAGTAAACATCATGATGTTTTCCTTTCACAGCCTATAGTATAAGTTTCTCTATTAAAATATTCTAATTAGCCTCAAACCAGCACACAGGCTATAGCAGGAAGTTCTCCACAATTTGGTCCATAAAGACAGTAGCTCTCTGCATTTGAGGATTAGTTGATTTTTATTATCTTACACTCCAGGAAGAATCTCTAAATCGATAAGTCCTTCTCGGCAGCAATGAAATACTCCTCCAAGGCATCTTCTAAACATATTTCTTTCACTTCCTAAGTGCTAAGAGTTCTCTGTGCTTATTAGAGATGACATCAGACATTTCTGTCTAGCCAAGGTAAGAGCCTGCTGCCTCTGAAAGGGTAAAGTGTGCTCCTCTTCTTTCACCCTCTTCACAAACTCTTGCTACTAGATCACTTTCAAGGAAACAGTAGAGAAACTAGGCAGAAACTGAATAGCTTGGCTGATTCACCATGCAACCAGGGGAAGAAATCCAAAGGATTATGCTCCTGCAGGTGGGAGGGGAAGTGAGACAACAAAGGAAAGCAAGCTGAAAATTCTCTTGAGCTTTCTTAACTCACCCTATGTCATGAAGTTATACTGTGCAAATCTGCTCTAACACAGCAAAAGCAAAAGGTGCTTTGTTTGGATCACATGGAGTGAGGCACAGAGTGAGGTTGCTGCTCTTTTTCCTGAAATTCTGAATTAAGATTTTGTACCATCCTATTCAGAATGGCAGTAGGGAAGACATGGTATGAACTCACAGTCTAATCAATTTACAGTTCAGAGAATCACAGAATAGTTTGGGTTTGAAGTGACCTTAAACACCATCTAGATCCACCAGCCCCTACCGTGGGCAGGGACACCTCCTGCTAGACCATCTTGCTCAACATCCCCATCCAACCTGGCCTTCAACACTTCCAGATTCGGAGCCTCTAAAACTTCTCCAGGCAACCTGAGAAAGAATTTCTTCCTCATGTCTCACCTCAGTCCAGGTTCTTACAGTTTGAAGCCATTCCCTCTCATCACTACAAGCCTTTGTCAAAAGACCCTCTTCAGCTCACCTGTATCCCACTTCAAATACTGGAAGGTTGCTAGAAGATCTCCCTTGAACCTTTTCTTCCCCACACTGAACAACCCCAACTGTCTCAGCCTGACTTCCTATCAGAGGTGCTCCAGCCCTCTGGTCATCTTCATGGCCTCCTCTGGACCTGCTCCAACAGTTCCACATGCTGGGGATTCTGGTAGTGGACACAAGACTCCAGGAGGGGTCTCAGAACAAACTCCATAAACATGCAACTTTTTCCTTTCATTTCACTTTAAAGTTTCAATTTATATTTGCTGTGATCAAGACAATGTATATTGCAAACTCTAACTACAGTTTCACAATTCTAAATCAGATGAAGGTAACCTTGAAACAGCAGAATATTTTTATGATCTCTCAAACAATCTAAACACCTCACCCCAAAATTCACCAGTGGCACTGTTACTGTTCTCCAAAGACTGACTTTCAAAGCAATAAATGTTTAGTTGGAATTTATTTCTGCTTGTAAACAATACCCTGTCAGAAAGCTTTCAGGAGAAGAAAAAAAAATACACAAGCAGCAAGGAATCATAACACTACATTTTCATTCCTAAAGTCTGCTGCACACTTTCTCTGTCTGTAAACTTTATGTCATATTTTTGGTAGCCTGGATGCTAAGTCTATAAGCATTTTTTATATATATGTANGGCAAAGAATCACAGAATTATAGAATGGTAAGGTTGGAAGGGATCTCAAGGATCATCTAGTTCCAAACCCCTGCCATATGCAGGGACACCTCCCACTAGCACAGCTCACTCAAGGCATCCTCCAACCTGGCCTTGAACACCTCCAGGGAGGGAGCAGCCACAACCTCCCTGGGCAACATTTTCCAGTGTTTCACCACCCTCACTGGAAAGAACTTCCTCCTAACATCCAGTCTAAAAATCTCCCCTCTGCCAGTTTAAACCCATTGCCCCTTGTCCTGTCGTTGCAAGACCTTGTCAATAGTCCCTCCCCAGCCTTCCTGTAAGCCCCCTTCAGATACTGGAAGGTTACTATAAGGTCTCCTCCAAGTCATGCAAACTTTTGTGTGGTGAATCACATGCACTGAATGCAGGAAAACAAGGAGATCAAGTTTTAGCTGTGCATTTGGAATCATTTGTCTCCTTTAACACCTGCAGTGACCTCTTGCTTCTACAAACAATGTAGGCTTTAATAGTTTCCATGTGCTGTAAAAATAGAATGCACTTTTTTTTAAGAGAAAACTTGACTAAAAGGGACAGTAGGGCCAGTAAAAAATTTCAGCAATGTTTTGCTTCACTCCATGTCCAGATTAAACCTCAGCTGTATTTCAGCCAAGATGCCACTTGTTGCCATGACTACAGCTAAAGCAAGAGGTATTGACAGACGTGAATTGCACATTCCACATAAAGAATGAGCTATGAGTTAGCACAGAAAAAGAGAGTTGTAAATGGTCTCAGTCTTCTGAGCTTCATGAATACAAACATCTCAGAACCAGCCTAGAGAGGATAGTTGTTCTGTTCAGAAAACATTCTAAGTCTGACCCAGCAGATCTCCTGGCCTTGAGGAGCTCACCCTGCACACTGGATCTATAAACACCATCTGCATGTGCTGCAGAAACATTTCCAGAAATAATTGAGTCATACACCAGATCCCTACCAGACTTGTAGCAAATGATAAATAAAACAATAAGCTAATATCCTAGAATCTCTCCCAAGACTCATAAAGTAACAGTTTACATAACATGGATAAAACACACTCTGAGTTTATTTTCAAGCTGACAACCAGCAGTAGGTTTTTAATACACCCTGGTGTTTCTAACACTTTACTGCCAGCCATGGTCAAAGTGATAGCTGTCAGCATACACCATTCTTGGGTTTCCCACAATCACAGATCTTTAGAGGTTGGAAGGGACCTCCAGAGATAATCAAGTCCAACCTCCCTGCCAAGGCAGGATGCTCTAGCATATATCACACAGGAACACATCCAGACGAGTTTTGAAAGTCTCCAGAGAAGGAGATTCCACAACCTCTCTGGGCAGCCTGTTCCAGTGCTCTGTCACTCTCACTGTAAGAAGTTTCTCCTCATGCTGAGGTGAAACTTTCTGTGTTCCAATTTGTAGCTGTTACTCCTTGTCTTACTGCTGCTGACTATTCACTCTAACTCCTATCATTTATATAGACATTACATAATGGTAGGAGTTGGAAGGAACATGTGGAGATCATCTAGCCTAACCCTCCTGCTAAAGCAGACTTATCTAGGGCAGCTTGCACACAAATGTGTCCAGGCAGCTTTTGACAGTCTCCAGAGAAGGAGACTCCACCATCTTTCTGGTCAGCCTTCTTCAGTGCTCCAGCACTCTCTAAGAGGTTTCTCATTAAGTTTAAGTGAAACCTTCTGTCTTCTAGTTTGTACCCACTGCCCTTTGTTCTATCACTGGGCACCCCTGATACAAGCCCAGCCCCATTATCATAATCTTCGCCCTTCAGGTATTTACAAACACTGATAAATCCTCTCTCAGTCTTCTCCAGGTTAAAGACCCCCAGGTCTCTCAGCCTCTCCTCATTAGACATAGAATCATAGAATGGTAAGGTTGGAAGAGACCTCAAGGATCATCTAGTTCCAACCCCCTGCCAGAGGCAGGGACACCTCCCACTAGCACAGCTCACTCAAGGTATCCTCCAACCTGGCCTTGAACACCTCCAGGGAGGGAGCAGCCACAACCTCCCTGGCCAACCTGTTCCAGTGCCTCACCACCCTCACTGGAAAGAACTTCCTCCTAACATCCAGTCTAAATCTCCCCTCTGCCAGTTTAAGCCCATTGCCCCTTGTCCTGTCGTTACAAGACCTTGTCAATAGTCCCTCCCCAGCCTTCCTGTAGGCCCCCTTCAGATCCTGGAAGGCTATTATCAGGTCCCCTCGAAGCCTTCTCTTCTCCAGTCTCATCACCTTCATGGTCTTCACTTGGATTCTTTCCAGTAGTTCCCTGTCCCTCTTGAACTGGGGAGGCCAGAGCGGGGCACAATGCTCTGTGGCCTCATCAGAGCAGAATAGATTAGAAGAATCTCAATCTGCTGGCCACACAGACTTGAAAATTAATCAATTGATAATTTGCCATGGCTGTTAAACTGAACAGAGAAAGAAGAAACAGGACAGAATGCATTCTCTAAACCACACAAATCAGAGATTTTTCTAGTCTGCATAGGTCAAGAGGTTTCAGAGTCTAGAGAACACAAGTGACTTGCATCATTATGTGTAGTTCTACAGCTCACGGTATCTCTTGTGACAAAATCACACCTGAGTTAGAAGCAAACATGGCAAAACCTGGCATGCAGGACAGAAAGATCTTATGCTGTTCTGAAAGACCTTGGAAAGGCATGAACAAGGCAGATAAAAGGTGGCATGACAAAGAGGCCCAGAGGGGTAATTTGCCTGACTTGAAACCATCATTCCTTAAGAAGGTCAATCACTTTCTAGCCCATAAGTAAATGGTCAAAAGCCCAAAGGATCTTTCTGCAAACAGCAGTTACAAGCCCTGTGTCCTGGCTGAATCTCAGATGACTCATTCTTTTGAACCCTGAATTTACTGAGCTGAGTTCAGCTGAAAACTGAGCCTAAGATATTTATTTATTTGGTTGGTGGGGTTTTTTGTTTTGTTTTGTTTTGTTTTTTGTTGTTTTCTTTGCATGAAATATTTTCCTAACAAGTATTTTCATGAGAAGCTGACATGCAAGGAATAACATGGCACTTTGGGATATGTTTAATGTGTATGGTGGTGTTGGGCTGGGAGTTGGATCCAATGAACCTAGAGGTCTTTTCAACACTTTGGGATATGTTTAATGTGTATGGTGGTGTTGGGCTGGCAGTCAGACTCAATGAACCTAGAGGTCTTTTCAACACTTTGGGATATGTTTAATGTGTATGGTGGTGTTGGGCTGGCAGTTGGACTCAATGAACCTAGAGGTCTTTTCAACACTTTGGGATATGTTTAATGTGTATGGTGGTGTTGGGCTGGCAGTTGGACTCAATGAACCTAGAGGTCTTTTCAACCGAAACAGTTCTGTGATTCTGTGAATTACATATGATGAATAAAATGCTGCTTTCCATAGGACAGAATGTAAAGGTTGTTCAAGGTCATGCTACAGGTGTTTTGAGTGTGATTTTCAAACATGACAGTAGGGCCAGCTTCTGCCTCTAAACAGCATCTATACTGAATAAGACAGATGGATAACAGACTACAAGAGTCATAAAAGTGATGTAAACTTTCTAAAGAGGGAGTGGCTTTATTAACCAACTTAGGAAAAGATTTTAAAACATGAAGACAGAAGAATGCATTGAGATGCCTCCATCAGGAAAAAAAAGAATGAATTGATGAGAAAGTCATCTTTTGCAAATGATGTACAGGAGCAATATGCAGGAAAAGCACTAAGTAGAAAATTTGAGGTGTGAAGTTCTGCAAGGCTCCTGGGGAGACAGATTACCGAAGGATGGCATTTTCTGCAGTATAAGAAAGGAGAAGGGTAGGTGCAGGTAAAAATAAATATAGTCAGTCAAGTGGATGATCCATGACTCTGTGAATAAATGCCCATCAACTTGAATACACTCTGCAAAAAATACAACAGTACTTCTCATGAAAGATGCAACTCTCCTTTCACCCCAAGGACTATGTCCCATTTCCCAGGACAAAGGTTATTCTAGGATGATTGAAAGTAGGGAGAGAATTGTGGTCTTGTTTGGTGCATTAGGAGAATTCACCTGGAATCAGAAACTTTTGACTTTGCAATCTGAAGGGAAGCAAACTCAGAGAGAGAAATTAACTCTGGGAGAAATAAGCATTGACAGTAATCATAGGATCATTTTAGTTGGAAAAGACCTCTGAGATCATAGAGTCCAACTATTATCTAACTCCACAAAGTCTGATGCTAAACCATGCCCCTCAGCACCACATCTCTGAAGCTTTGAAACACCTTCAAGGATGGGGATTCAGCCACCCCCCTGTGGAGCCTGTTCCGGTTGTTTAGAACCCTTTTAGTCAAGAAGTTTCTCCTCATATCCATCCTTAACCTCTCCTGGTGCAATTTGAAGTCATTTCCTCTTGCCCTGTCTCTTGTTACTAGGGTGAAGACACCAACATCCCACTCACTCCAACCTCCTTCCAGGGAGTTGTAAAGAGCAATGTGGTCTCTCCTCAGCCTCCTTTTCTTCAGACTAAACAACCCAGTTTTCTTAGCTGCCCCTCACTGGATCAGTTCTCCTGACCATTCACCAGCTTTGGACCCACTCCAGCACCTCAATGTCTTTCTTCATCAGATCAGCAGAAGCAAGTAAAACAAATTCAGATGTGGGTGCAATATCACAGTAGCAGAGAAGGTAGACATTTGAAATACAAGCCACAGACTCAAGTCTGTGAGAAATTCTTCTTGTGAAGCCTCTTCTGGATTTAGGTGCGTTTGGATGTGGCACTTGGTGCCATGATCTAGTCTTGAGGTCTGTGGTGACGGGTTGGACTTGATGATCTTTGAGGTCTCTTCCAACCCTGGTGATACTGTGATACTGTGATTTAAATCATGGCAAAGGGTTCAAAAGGATAATAGGGAGTTCTATTTTATAAAGATATGATTGCATAAATAATTTTATAAAGGTTTATAAATCGTGAGATAAATCTATTACTTGACAGGTAAGAAGCAAACTCTGAGCAGAAATAAAGACTCCAGAGTCAATATATGTTTCTTCAGAGGATACCAAAAAAGGTGAGGCAATCACAAGCTGCTTTTCAAGACCAGACTTCAGTATCCAAGTCAAAAAATGCCATCACAGGCTCACAGGATGTCAGGGGTTGGAAGGGACTCAAAGAGATCATCGAGTTCAACTCCCCTGCCAGAGCAGGACCATATAATCTAGCTCAGGTCACAGAGAAACACATCCAGACAGGCCCACCAAATGGGCCTCACAAAATTCCAAAGTCTATCACCAAATTCCAAAGTCTATCTTCATCAAACAGAAGGCAGAGAGTCAGAATGAGGAGCAGTGTTCTGTAACTTTACAATACAAAGTTTCATTAATGCAATCTCTTTCACTCTACAGGAAATACATCTTTCATTGGCTTCTATCATGCTGAGCTTTTAGACCCTGCTTTTACTATTTTAGCTGTGATATAGAAACCTTAATTTCTCTGCTCCAATTTCATTTTTGTCATTTTTATTACCAGCCTATCAAAATGGAGCACTCAAATTGTTCTGACCGAGCACTTAAAAGAAAACCCATTAGCGAGATGTTGAATTTGTATTTATTCTTTCTGTGGGAAACAAAGACCTGAAATATCACCCTCACCTTCCAGATTCATCCTTTAGCAAGAACAATCTTTCTGCAGATCTGTCTAATCTGCTGTAGGTGATTTTGCTCTGGCAGGGGGGTTGGACTAGATGATCTGTGGAGGTGCCTTCCAGCCCCTAACCTTCTATGATTCTGTCATTCAAATTCAACAATCAAAAATGCGAAAAATGGGGGAAGGAATCATGTTGGGTGATTCTGTGCTCCACAACCTCCCTGGGCAACCTGTGCCAGTGCCTCACCACCCTCACTGGAAAGAACTTCTTCCTAACATCCACTCTAAATCTCCCCTCTGCCAGTTCAAACCCATTGCCTCTTGTCCTGACATTGCAGGACCTTGTAAATAATCCTTCCCTAGTCTTCCTGTAGGCCCCCTTCAGATTCTGAAAGGTGAAGAGGAGGCTTCG